>JAECUM010009679.1:0-86423 GCA_016617855.1 Megalonaias nervosa | reverse complement strand
CTTCAGTATAGGGTCATCTTTTATAAAAGTTATATTTAGCCATATCTGGACTATTGTAATGTAATTTGGGGTAATACCTTCTAATTCAAACATAACAACACTTTTAAGACTCCAAAAGAGGGCTTGCCATTTAATTCTAGATCAGTGTATAGACAATTTCCAGGATGCAATGAATAATATAAAGGTTTTAACAATACATGAAAGAATATTTCTTAGAAAGGCCAAATTGATGTATAAAGTATCCAGAAAAGCCAATCCTGTCTATCTAAGCAATATCTTTCACCAAAGAGATGCTGATGGTACTCCAAATTTAAGGTCCATAAGAAGCAAAAATTACATTATACCAAGGCCAAAGAAGGAATTGTTTAAAAAAAAGTTTTCAATATACTGGTCCACTGGTATGGAACAACATTCCCAGTGACATAAGGCAGGCTCCTAGCATTTCTTCTTTTCATAATCAGTGTCTCAAATGGATGAAATCTTTAGAAAATTGAACAGTTCTAGTACAATAAATACCGCCTGCCTTTCTATAATTTGCATCATTTTCACATTTGAATATTTTCAATGCAGGATGATATTTTATATTTTATATATGTTTATGTTATGTATTCACAGATGCATGTGCATGTGTTCCAGGCATGATACTTTGACTTTTAAAATCACTTAATTATTTAGTGTCAAGCCATATTCTTCACATCATGTTATATACTGTATATATTGTACATAACAGATGGAAGGCATCAAGGTAGATTAGTTCTGTAACTAATTGAGTTACCTTCTCTAAATAAAGTCTTTATTATTATTATTATTGTTATTATTATTATTATTACTAATTGGCATACATTACATACTGATGGAAACTAATGAAGTACTAATAGTGAAAATGTACTGTTGTAGATACCACTGGAAAAAAATAATGTGGTAAACCGGTAATACCACGCACCTCTATACATATATATATAGAGACAGAGACAGAGACAGAGAGAGAGAGAGAGAGAGAGAGAGAGAGAGAGATGGACATCATTACAATATTGGCTATATTTTGTTGATGAAAAGTGTAACTTCTCATAATGTAACAAAAAAAATGGCTCCCTTTTATGCTGAGTCGACCTTTTATTTAGTGAGGAAGTAATAATTTTAACACTGACGTTAATGTAAAAATTGCTGTCACTGACCTTAAAATACAATGTAGATGGATGGACAGATGGGCATGCAGATGAATCCCCCAAATGAACAAATCGATTAACTTCACAGGGACATTAATCCTTGGCACAAAAAGGTATGCACATGTAATCTGATTAAAGACTTGACTGGTTTTGAAATGTCCTGGATGGCTCTCTTTGATGTTCAGGGACAAATACATTGTGACCAGTCAATGCTAGCATGGTAGACAGTTTTTATTGTAGGTAGCAGAGCAACAAACAATAAAATTGGACTATTATGACATTATACATTAACTCCTGTACAGGAAAAGATATGAGGTTCATTAGTTTGTCATGCAATGTCCTCATTTATTTTGGTACTTCTGAGCACACTGCTCAAGTCAAATTAACCTTAAAGCAGGAAATGTTATTCTGTGCTAAATATGTGCCAAATCAATGGTAATTCCGTAATCAAATTTGGTTTTGAATACAGTCTCTAAAGAACTGTCTATTGTGACAAATGATTTTCCTATCACCAAAGGTGAACAATGTTTTTCCTATCACCAAATTAACAAATGGTCAAATAGAGACATGCATAGCCAGTTATGTCCATTTATGTCCCTGCATGATAAGTTAATAACTAGGTCCAGCTTGAACTGGTACTTCTATTGATAAGACAATATTTCATACATCCATTTATGTGTAAATTATCACATGCTATAAGGCCCTTCATTGTAACTTGGTTACAAGGCAAACAAGGTCATGGATCTTATTTCATTGAAAGGTAATAACATTTTTTTTGTCATGTACTACATTAGAAGGCAGTCTCACTCTAATGCAGTATATTCTATCAGTGATCTTATTTAATACCATAAATACTTGCTTATAAGTCTAGTCAAATTGCAAACAACAAAGATACTGATCTGCCATAGCATAATGCACCTGCAGATCAGGGTCTATGTTGTTTGCTCTACTTATGACTCCTAACGAACTGAACAGACCCAGATCTGCCAGCGCATAATGCGCTGGCAGATCTGGGTCTGTGCAGTTTGCAGTTGTCTTATATGCAAGTACATATGGTAACAAGAGTATCTTGAGGAAACTGACACTACTGGCTGAAAAGAACTTCCAGGAATTCCATAAAAGTAATGATATATTAACACTAACATTCATTTCTATTTGACCCCTTAAAACGTGTACTTGTAAAGTATAGCTGACTCACCTATAACATCATATGTTTTGAATATATGACCACACTAGTGTGAAGACATTCTACATGTGTTCCACTGTACCTTTATTTTGTTTCAAAATAATATTTACATTTTTTCAACCTGTGGAAAGTTTTGTTGAAAGTTTGAAAAGTAAACGAAGTAAAAAAAATTTTGTGACAGGTGATAAGACACTTTAAACAATTTGTAATTACAATAATGTAATCTAAGTACTCCTTTAATTGAAACAATAATTACAATACATCATTTGTGCTGAGCTTGATTAAGTCATATTACCCAGATAAAGGATGAGTAGTTAACGAACTTGTTAAATTAACAGAGGAGAGATCATCCCATAAGTTCTTCTGGTCAATGAGAAGTGGAGCTAAAAATGACATGTGTAATGGTCTTATGTTTTGGTTTCTAATGCTCCTTTGAAAACTTTACTTTAATATAACCTGCATTCCATCCATACTTGCAAATTATACATAACCAGGTAAACCTCTCAACACCCACTGTAAATTCATTTGAGGTAAAATTGATCATATCATTAAAATAACTTGAATGATACTTTAAAAAGATTCACTTATCATTTCAAACAATCACAGACATATAAGTATCAGAAGGAATTTTAAGACATACCCACTGAACTTTAACTTCCTCTTCCATGAGTTAAACCAAAACAAACTGAGATAATTTAGTATCCACCCTCAAAGAGCTGGGAAACTACATGATTAGGCACCTAAATATGCATCTGCCAATTCACCTAGTTTGTAGATGACACTTTCAAGGTAAAAAATAACAAATTTTTATGTACCTGGATTAAAACTAAGAACCTATGAAAGATTGCAAAGGACAATGCAAAGCACAGTAAAATGACAACGCTTAATAAAAAGCTCTGCAAGAGTCCAATTATTCACAGCAATTTACATTTAGCTATATAACTATTTTAAAAGCAAAATACCAAGTTTCCTGAAGCCAAATTTGAACAAGAGTTTTTCTCAATGGGATTGATACCCTACTGGGTAAAAAGAATTTCCCTGAATTCAAGATAACCGTTTCTTCCTTTAACTGCTGACTCTTGAAACCATCTCTGATATTCCAATTACTGGTAGCTGCTGTGGTACAGCTTGGTTGTCAGACTGGTACCATATTCATTTAGGACAAATTAGACATTGTCAGAAGTCATTTGGTAAAACCTGTTGTCCTAATGACCATCCATTTAGAAAAACTAGCGACAAGAAGGTTTTTAACATGGTCATGATGCAGACATAATGGATGCACAACTGGCAACAAATTTTCATTTAGGACTTGGTGAAAAATCCATCAAATGGAGTGGTGACATTAGAAGATTTTTAAAGACTGTAGTTGTGGAACCCATATTGGATGTACAAATGGCACCATTTTCTTTTATGACTAACTGGGCATCAAAAGAAGTCTATTGGTGAAAACCCATGTCAATATAGCCATCCATTTGGAGGGGAGCAGAGATGACAAATTTTCAAGATATGACCTTAAAGTTAGGATATGTTATGCAATAATGGATTTTCAAGATGGCTTCTGTGACAGCCATATTAGATGTCAGATTGGCATCATTTTCATGTAAAAATCAAAAATGTTACAAAGGTTGTAAAAATACAAAGGTTAACAAGAGCCCCTCCAAAGGACTGATGTTTCATTCTGATTTTCAAATTAGCCATTCTGGATATAAGATAGGCACCACTTTTATTCAGGACAAACTAGACACCATTAGACGATTTTGGGTGAAAACTTCATGCTGATATGAACATTTATCTATTCAGAAGAATTAATGAAAAGATTTTCATTGTGGCAGTCATATTTGGCACAAGAATGGCATAAATTTCATTCAAGACCAAGTAGATATTATAATCAGACTTCTGGTGAAAACCCTATATTGATGTTACATTCTATTTTGGAGGAATACTAGTAATAACAAGATTTTCAGACAGCTGCTGACTGGTGGCCATAATGGATGTCATCAGCACCATTTTTTAAGGGCCAGCATTGACATCACAAGAAGCCTTTTATGATACACCCATGATAATATGACACTTCAAGATGGCTGACTGGTGGCCATAATGGATGTCATCAGCACCAGTTTTTAAGGGCCAGCGTTGACATCACAAGAAGCCTTTCATGATACACCCATGATAATATGACACTTCAAGATGGCTGACTGGTGGCCATAATGGATGTCATCATCACCTCTTTTTTAAGGGCCAACGTTCACATCGTAAGAAGCCTTTCAAGATACACCCATGATAATATGACACTTCAAGATGGCTGACTGGTGGCCATAATGGATATCATCAGCACCATTTTTTAAGGGCCAGCATTGACATCATAAGAAGCCTTTCATGATACACCCATGATAATATGACACTTCAAGATGGCTGACTGGTGGCCATAATGGATGTCATCAGCACCATTTTTTTAAGGGCCAGTGTTGACATCACAAGAAACCTTTCATGATACACCCATGATAATATGACACTTCAAGATGGCTGACTGGTGGCCATAATGGATGTCATCAGCACTATTTTTTTAAGGGCCAACATTGACATCATAAGAAACCTTTCATGATACACCCATGATAATATGACACTTCAAGATGGCTGACTGGTGGCCATAATGGATGTCATCAGCACCTTTTTTTTTAAGGGCCAACGTTTACATCATAAGAAACCTTTCATGATACACCCATGATAATATGACACTTCAAGATGGCTGACTGGTGGCCATAATGGATATCACATTGGCACCATTTTCATTTAGGGATGAACTGGACATCATAATAAGTCTTTAACTAAAACACTTTTGATTATATGATCGTCCATTTAGTAGTTTTCCAGGAGTAGTAAAAAACAAGTGGTAATGGATGGACAAAAACATGAGAAGACGAACACTGAATGAGAGATGACGGATAACAGGCCATCCCATAAGATGGTTTATAACCAGTAGAACTAAAAATTCCTAAAAATCTTTAGAAAGACAAATCATAACAATTAAAAGCAAAAAGTATCTCTTACAAAACAAAAGGTAAAAGATGTCAATGTTCTCTTAAGGGTATATAAAAGAAAAAGGGTTAATGGAGTCAGGGCCTTAAAATATAGGAGCAAAATTGTTTTATATAAAATACAGGCATTTTTTCTGTAATTCAAAGATTTTCTATCTTGAACTTTGAAAGTCAATAAGAATGTGCTCCAATGTCATGGCGTGTATTTTTAGTCTAGATTCAACCTTCAGGTATGCAGTAATCATGTATATTGTTTTTCTACATGTTAGCTAAATACCACCAACACACCTGTGATTTCAATTATATTAATGATGCTATTCTCCAATGATGAGTCTTGTATTTTGAAGCTCGTTTGTGGAGTTTTCATTCCAGATATTATACCAGTATAGAGCACATATAGTTTAATTATGCCAAACCCCTAAATGGGATCTTCCATTTGGATTGATACAAACCTTAAAGCCCCTAAATGGGATCATCCATTTGGATTGATACAAACCTTAAAGCCCCTATATGGAATCTTCCTTTTGGATTAATACAAAACTTAAAAACCCTATATGGGATCTTCAATTTAAACTGATACAAAACTTAAAAAGCCCTATATGGGATCTTCCATTTAGATTCATACAAAACTTAAAACCCTATATGGGATCTTCCATCTAGAAATGGGTGAATGCAGAGCAGGTTTGGCTGCTTTATATGCTCTCTCATTATGCTCAATAACAATCCAGTATACTTGGGTGTACAAGGATGTACACACAGAAGGTGGGCTGAACGATTTAGCTTCTGCCAAGACTCAGGCCAAACAAAAATGGTTGCCTGAGGCAGGTGTGACTGTTTTGCTGTTAATGTAACCATACTAAAGTGTGATCAATTAAATGTGGACAGTGCTCTCTCTCTACAACTCTGTTCATGGGAGTCATACACGTAACCCACATAATATTGTTACGACCATGTAGTTTAATTACTTGTGTGTTAAAATTTGAATTCTTTTATTTCCATTTTTGTATCATTGTATATTATTATGATGATGATTATGTTCATGGAATATGTTATTTTTGAAAGAAACATCGTGTTTATTTAGAACATAAATATGACTCTCGGCTTGCGTAATCATTATTTTAGATTGCCGACTGGATAAACAACCGGCATAAACGATAGGTTGTGGCCAAAGTCATTTCTAAGCATATGTGAATTACATCGTGTACTGCGATTGTTAGATGATGAAATGACCTCACATTCTTCATGCGTGTGCATGAAATGACGTCTTAGGTCAGTTTTTAAACACTTAGGTCCCTGTGAAATAGTCAGAGTTGTTCTTATATCTTGAGAAGAAGGTATTATTTTTCTTGTGCTGGAAAGAGTTTATTTTTCTTTACATCTGTAGAACTCGAGATGTGTCTTGTTATAGATGACAGCTATAGGAGTTCATCTACTTTTTAAATAATAATTTATTTTTCCCTGGAGAACTACACAAGTGGTTTAGGACAAAGACATTCAATGAAATTCATTTTAAATTGGAACAGTACAGTACAAATTGTGGTTCAACGTGAAATTCTGGACATTTGTGTAAAGACTTCATCTGACGTCATCGTCCTCCATCTTGGAATGTCATCAAGATTCGAACCTGGATTCAGTTAAAATTATTTAGTGATAATACTTGTATTTTTTCAGTACTAGGATAAATGTTTGGATTTTCTTCACAAACCATTAAGTCCTATTTCATATTTTCACCTTTTCACCGTGTTTTCTAGGGAAATAAATTATTTTTGTTAAAACTTACAAAGCTTGTTGTCTTCACTCTTTTCTTTTGTTACTTTTGAACGAGCCGATATGTAACAATATGTGAGGACGACTAATATTTAGGGATGTTCCAAAAGTCTGTGTCATGCTAGTACTGTTGTTGTTTTGGGTTTAATGCCATTTTTCAGTGCAAACATGGTGGCCTGTACAACTGGTGGAGAAAGAAACCTGGAAAACCTGGTTAAAAAACCACCGACCCATGTGAAGTTACTGGTAAGCTTTCTCGCATACCTACTGTCTGAGATGGCAGTGATGAGTAAAGGTGAGCACTTTAGACCACTTGGACGCTGGGGGACCCTCACACAGAGAAACAGAAAAATATGGAACTTAATGTGAAATAACATTAAAATTGGATAGCCAAGAAATAAATAAAAGTTGAATAATTCAAGCAGGAATGATAAATCAAAATTAAAAAAATATAAAGGGATACATGATAATATCGGCATTATAAGGGAGGATGTGGTCTGCTGGGGACCTTTATAGTAATGGACAATTGTATGTACAATACCTAAAAAACTGCCTTAGCAAGAAAAGGACTGATAACAAATCTTTACATCATCTCTCAAGCATCTGGACAAGAGCACTCGATGGCATGTACTATGCTCAAGCAACAACAGGAGACATACTTTTGCTGATAAATATCAACTTAAGCATGCCTATATATCCAGCTGCAGACTCAACAAGAAAGACTACAATGTCTCTTCAATGCATATTCCTAGACCCCCACACACATTCACCTCCACCACCACCCTCCAAAACAGTGACCTAGGGGTAACAATGCAAAATTATTCATATATATGAGATGTTTTCTTGCTTTTTATTACCGGTATATGTTTGGTGCCCCATCACCACTTTCGACAACTTGGATGACCATGACTGCGGGGATGTAACTCAAAACATATTATGTGTCTTCCTTAAATGAATTCATGTCCACAGTGAGGTACAATATTATCAAGAAAATGTCACTGTCATTGCAATTTTTGTATATTTGATCTGGTCTCTGACCTTCTAGGAACCATTGAGATGGGGGTGGACAAAGGCAAAAGGTGTGCCTCTCTTGCAGATTTTCATTACAATGTCACCCTAGGAAAACCCCTATTTAGAAGCTGTTACTGATGGATGGCACTAATGAAAATATGGATGGATATGCATAAAATAACCATAAGGCACTTCATTATAAACAGGAGCTGAAAAATATTTCTTACCCATGTTATAAGAAATCTCAAGGAATTTCAATCTTTACTCTTTTCTTATCAAGGTTAGGTTACCTTAGGTTGGCTATCTCAGCCTAATTATCTCAATCTCCTCATGAGCAACCTGTGCAAACAATCTCCAGAAATCATGTATATTTGTAAATTGACACTTCACAGTTTAAGAACTCTATTATGGACTCATGAGCAACCTATGCAAAAAAGAATGCATATGTCACTGACACTCCTAAGACCTAGATATGTCAACTCATGAGCAACGTGTGCAAACAATCTCCAGAAATCATGCATATATGTAACTGACACTTCACAGCTTAAGAACTCAATGCCAACTACATGAAAAATTGTGTCAAAATCCTTTGAACCATTACGAGCTCTAATGTCAGAAGGAAAATGAATGAAATTCATTAGTTGATTAACAAATGGGTGAGAAAAATAATAACTGTAGGGGCTGGCATGACAACAAGAAAATCCCAATCTGGGTATAACATCACATGTTTCCTGCTCAACAGTCATACAAAAGTCAAATTCTGTAAAACTTTACTGGAATTTCTTTGTCTCGGCAGCAACCCAACACAAAGTCTATCGGCCCCAAACCTCTCCATTACAAATGTTTGAATGATACAGGGCACACAGGTTTTCATAAAACTAGTAAGACATATAAAAAGTATACTGAAGTCATAGTAGACTTACAACTGCTGCTGTTGTGGGATTTAACATCAGTTTTAAGCACATGATAGACTATATGTGGTGGCTAATATAAATGGTGGAGGAAGAAGCCACCAAGCCATGGGAAGCTACTGAGAAGCTCTCTCACATACCCATATTGGCCGCATCTGAGACTTGAACCCACATGGACAGAGTTAATGGTAGTGATCAGAAAATGTAAGCATTTGAGACCACTTTCCCCTGGGTCCATACTTATATTCATTGCCAGAATTATGAAGTGAGTCTATTATTAGCCTTTTCTACACATGACTTAAAAGGTGGAAAATTATAAAGTTTGCAATGCTGAACAGAAGTGACCATGGCTTTATGAGCTAAGTAGGTCAAACCAATTCCTCTGCAAGGGAAATTCACAGACCACATCTGGATGGGATCCACTGACCGTTTTAAATTAACTTGCAGTTGGAAACTAAAATTATTTTCTTTGCATGAAAGACCTTGACCGTTTGATCCAAACTCTATTCCAAAACAAATGACAAATAGAAATTATAATCAATCAGATGATTTGCATCAATACAGCCACATTCAGGACATCTCAAAATCTTGATGACGGGGGGTGGGGTGGGTGGGGGGGGATGGAGGGGTGGGGTGGGCTCGGGGCTCAAATCTAAGTGACTCTGTTAACTGCGTCTAACATATATTTCCTATTTCTTAGCTTTGCTACAAAATTTAATGCAAGATAAAGAATAAAATACATATGGCTGTGCTAACCTTAAGCCTACAAGATAAACTCATTAAAAAAAATTCTGAAGTTTTGCTTTGTATTTCCTCTCACCTGCAGAAATAACATCTCACCTGCATTGAGTCAGCTTTGTTTGCCACAGGTACAAATGGCAGGGGGCTACACAGTAGTACTGGTCACATTTAGCAAAACTTGGCAACAGATTTATGACAGACCACAGTACGAATTCAATGTTGATGGATTATTAAAAAAATGCATCTATACCAATTAATCCCAGTCTTTACCCAAAATAAGAGCACCATATGATTTCAGCAAGGAAATAAATGTGTTCTGTTAAGATAAACTATGTACAAATAATTCATACCAAAAGAAAACTGTATCTGCTATCTGGCAGATTTCTTAATGATCCCGAGAGAAATTGGGAAGGGCATAATTTAAGTGAAGAGAAAATCTTGCATTATTTGGACCTTTGAAATGTTTACATTTATTTGGAAGGTTTTGTCTTCATACATTTTTTAGGAATTTGTTTTACATTTTTCAAACTTTACCTTTAGTTGTCACTAATACAGACACTATTGTGTTAAGGTGCTGTAAAACACTTCTATATACATACATACATACTCCTTCAAACTGAGATTTTAAAACAATCTTTGTTATTACTAAGTATGAAACAAAAAAATGATCACTACATATTCAGTTTTCACCAAAGATTACAACACATTACAGTATCTTAAATCCCAATCTAAAAAAACATCTTGTTCTGTTACTTAGAAAAAATTCAGGATTTCTTCATTTCTGCAAATCTCTAGTAATACTCAACTCTTTTCTTGTTTTTACAAAAAGAATAAATAGACACCATGAGTAAATCTCTTTAAAAGTGAAGTTATTGTTTATCACTACTACTGATTTAACCTCTCATGACATTTTCCAGTATTGACAGATGTAAGAACCACAACAACAAATCTCAGTCTGAGTATAAATTTGGTGTGTGTGTGTGTGTGTGTGTGTGTGTGTGTGTTGGTGTGTGTGTGTGATATCTGGATTTTTAATGTAACTTTAACAATTTCTCAGTCATATTGCTACTATGTCTGCAGTGTGGCAGTTTATAGTGATGTCTAGCACTGGGGCATCATGCTGCAGACATGTAGCATGATGTCCCACCCATTCACATTATCCTGACACCAGGCTGACCAGTCCTAACACTAACCTCTTAATGCTGAGCCCCTAGTGAGGCAGCTGCTAGTACCATTTTATAAGTCTTTGGTATGACTCAGCTGTGTTTTGAACCCGCAACCTCCAGCATCCGAGGCAGACGCTCTAACCACTATGCCACCGGAGCGGTCGGTACAAATTTGGAGAAATTTGTTTAAAACAACTGGGTCCTGATTACCTGGCAGTCAGATTTGTTCTTTCTCACAAGTGGCTGATGAAAAATGGTTGCAATGGATGAGGGGGAAAACAATATTCAGTACCACATACTGCAAACTGAATCAGACCATGATCTGCCATCACAAATAATGTACCAACAGATTTAGGTCTGTGTTAAGACCAATCAGTAGAGCCAACAAACTGGTCCCTGATTTACTGGCAAATTATGCAACAGCAGGTCAAGGTCTATGCAGTCAACCTGATTTCTATCCATCAGTTTAACAGAATTCATGGGTCGTGAAACTCAGAATCAATTTTACACGCTGCATGAATGACCATAGTAACTTTTCACACTTTACGATTTTATGAATCCAGTAAAATAATAAGTTCAATTCTTATAATTACAAAATAGCTTTAAAAAATAACTACAAATCTCAAGAAATATTTAAAAACAGGACCTATCTTAATCACTGCTTGTAAATATTGCCAAAGCAAGCAAGAAGGACTCACGCATACATCAGTAGTTCCCTTACAGTGTTATCAACTAATAACTTCTAGTGTCCAACATCACATGATGCCATTTTAACCAATCTGCAGCTTGTTACAAAAGCTTGGTAAACATTTTGTAACTATAATACAACAACATGAAGCATCTAAAATTTTTTTCAAACTGCGATATTCTTTCTGCAATTATTCACATTTTCTTTTTTTTGTTTTGTTTGGCAGAGAAAACATTTTCCAAAGTAAAACCTTGCAACATTATGCAATTATGAATGAGGTGACAATTATATTATTAATTTATTTTTCACCTGAAATTATTTGTTCAAAATTAATCAAACATTTATGAAATATTGCATGCCATCTGATGGGGTGTATCAATTTAAACTAAATGCACAACAGAGTCTAGCAATCATCCGAGAACTGTTAATGACTTGCACAAAATTACCAACAAGGACTTAAAAAGATGGTCCCAATGCTTATGCAAACTTCTCTTACACTTCCTATTGTCTGCTATAATGCAAACTTTAAACTAAAACTGAAATTCATTTACTTGATAATAAAACTTGAGCAGCTGTCAAGGCTTGTTGTTATGGCTTTTATTTTGGTGCAGATTGTTTTTTTTTTCAGCAATTTTAAAGTATGTTTCCACTTGATCCTTTTGTAGGTAAACACAAATTATAAATACAAAACATTGCAAATCTGAGAAAAAGACCAAGTACATCTTTATTTTGAATCAACAGCATTCTTGTTTTTAACTGAAATACCAAGAAGCGACTCTGTACAGGTCAGACTTTGTGAATTCAGACACTAAAAACATGCATAAAAAAGGTATGCATACACAAGTTGATGAAATTATTATCACAAGGTAAAAAGGTATGCATGTACATGATATAATTAAAATAAATATGCAGGTGTGTTTACTTCACCCTTTTAACCCCTCCTAAAATATGTGAATTAGAGCAAGAAATTTTCAAAACATCTGGAATCTAAAAAGTGGTCCAATTAAATAATTCTAATTAATGAACACCTCTTCATGAACAAATTATTATGGTTTGCATATCACATTTATGATCTGTCCTTTTCTGCATCACTTCATTCAAAAAGCAAAACAAAATTATTCATGGGGGTTTGGGTAATGATAAGCCAAGGGTGTGTGCTTTGTGTATTTATTGAAAAAGAATGGGGGGTGGGGAGATTGCTGGAAAAAAGCTTTCTTAAATAAAATTTACCAAATATTTACCACAAAAAGGAAAACTTCAGGACTGTTTTATCATTAAGCATAACCAATGGAGTAATACTGTTTGATTTATTACTTTCGTGCAGTTGCCAATCAAATGCAGTAAATCAACACCTCAGATTCATGATTATAACTTTGGGTGTGCACAATATACCAAACTATGCATGGAGTAAAATGTCTTGCTCACTTTAAGTATTTACCAAAACAATGAGTCTATTCAAACCACACCTCATGTTGGCTATTAACAACTACATGACACTTGCCATATAAATGTCTCATGGCTGTCATGTTATCGTGTAAATGCATTTAAAACTTTACAGAAATTGCCAATGCATTCCCATGTAAGATACAAAGTTCTTGAGTCATTCTGCAGATGTTTATCTTAAAAAGATTTTACAAGCTGATACCAGACTCTGAAAAAGAGAACCAAGTAGGTCTGATATCACTCACCAGTGGCTAACCTTTATAGCTGAAGGTAATCATGTCACTAAGCAGACTTTTGTAGTATTTTAAGAAAACAAATCTTTGAAAACATGTAATCTATTATTTCCCAATCATGATATCTTGTAGAATTGACCTGTTTTACGACAATTACATTAACAATCTTATTTAATATAAATCTATTTACAATTTATACTGGAATCAGCTGAGGAATAATCTCTATACAGACAACAAGCTGTAGTTGTAAAGTAACTGAATTAGATTTTCCCTTATTCAAATGAAGGACAGGGACTTCATTCAACACTTTCTTGAGCTTGGATAATTAGAACTGTGACTGAAAGTTTCAGTAACTCAGATATAGGCTCAGATATAGATATAAGCAACAAAGATTTCTAAAATTTATTAAATTCAAATCAATTAGCGATACAGACACAGACAGTGAACTGGCAGATTTAAAAGTTAAGACAGGTCAACTATGGTTAGTCACACAGCTTCAATGACTTGATGGATTTATAAGCATACATACAGCCATAAAGATCAAATGTTAACTCAAACTTATTTAAACTACATATACAAAAAAGTAAAATGGTTCAAGCGTATGCTGATTGTAAGATATGTTACACTGCTCCATGGGCGCCCACAGCATGGATCCCGTGACCTCCCTTGACCCCCCCGGAAATCATACTGCAAATATATATATATATATATATATATATATATATATATATATATATATATATTCAGACAAGTTTAATCATGCAAATAAAGCTGAAAATATGTCACAAGATTCTGTTCAAAACGCTTAATAAATATTAGCTTTAGTTTCAGACTGCTTCTTATACTAACTCTCCCGGCCGTGACTGACTGACCCCCCTCAAACAAAAAAAATCCTGACCCCCCCCTGCACAATGTCCTGACCCCCCCCCTTTGCAAAAACTCCTGTGGGCGCAAATGCACTGCTCTGAATTATCCAAACAGGATTTTAATTGCATAGATTTAGGTCAGTGGTCCCCAACCTTTCTTAACTTCAAAAAAAAAAAAATCTGCATGGACTCCCACATACTAATAGCTGAACTTTAAGGCTGCTTTGGAATAACACCTCACCCCACCCAACACAACCCTGGCCCATAGGTTGGGAACAATTGATGTTGGCAATGTTTCATTTACAGCACACTGCAGTGTAGTCTTGGCACATGTATACTGACAACCTACACAGTAACAAATGCAATGAAGTAAAAAATTACTTATGTCTGAAAATATGCACAAGATTACATTGAAAATTTGAAAAATTCAGAAGCTTCCAAGAGGTACTTTTGTGAACACCACAAAACACAAACTTACAAAACATAATAAAATCTTAGTCAAGGTTTTAATGACTTAGTAAGCAAGACTTTCACATCCAGTCCTGATAACATATATATAGCTTATACTGACTGCAGAGAACACCAGATAAAATATATCTGTGCTTACAGCAGAATAAATGCAGTAACAAATTTGGGTTAAACCTTAAATTTATATTGTTTTGCATAAGTGGAACACCCTTTTATAAAATGCAGCCACTTTCAGTCCATTTTTCTGCATAATATATGCAAATACACTGCCTTCTAGAGATCTGTCACTCATAATCACACCCATCAGAGGCTGTGATGATATAAGCCTATTCACCAAGTTTAATCATAATTCAGTCAACAATGCAGATTGGCAAAAGAGTCAATATGCACAGGTCTTGCTCAAAATAAAACTATCCAACAGCCTCATGATATTAACCTATTTAACAAGTTTGATCAAAAGTAAGTCAGAAATAACAGTTCTTGAGTGGTAAGAAACTCAGTGATCAAGGTGAAAACCACCTCATGAACATGAGTAGATCCCACTCATAATCACACGTACTGGACACCATGATGATCCAAGTAGATGATGATCCAAGTACATGATGATCCAAGTAGATGATGATCCAAGTAGATGATGATCCAAGTCTGATTACACAGTCAGATCGCATCAAAGTTAATACAGTGCTGACAAGTTCAGCCAATATGACCCATGAAAACCTCATTATTATCAGTGTATCTCACTCACAACTGTGATCATCCAAGATTTTGATGATACAAGTCAATTTACCAAGTCCAATCAAAATGGACTCAGCCCCTAAAGTGGTAAAAAGTTCGGCCAATCAGATGAAAGATCACCTCATCAACATGTAAAGATCCAACTCATTACCAGTCTCATCCAAGATCTTAAATATAAGAATGTAAAGTTTTACAAAACTGGATGAGAAATAAGGCCTCCATGATAGTAATAACAAGCAAAGACAATCAGATGCATGATCACCTCATTAGTATGTACAGATCTTGATCATTAATCATTACTGAATTTGTTGAGAGATATGAAAGATATTAGCAAAAAATCAAATTTGATTCAAAAAATGCATAAAAATATGGTTTTTAGACTGTTAAGAAGTCCAGCCACCCAGATGATTGATCACCTCATTAATATGCATAGATCCCACACATTATCAAACTCATCCAAGGGCTTGATAATGTAAGCTGACATTCCAAGACTGAGCATAAATAGATCAGAAACATGGCTTCCAGAGTGGCAACAAGCAGTTATTGATGCATGGGTTACACATGATGGATGACAAATGTCGGATGCAGCACTGTAACATAATATCTCTTTGTCTTATTGCAAGGTGAGCTAAAAATGTTACAGAACCAGTCTGGATTCACATATCATTCACCATTACATATAGCAAGTCTCAACACACTTGTAATTTTCATACTACTATTATATATCAAACAAGAATAGGATGGTAATGCAAGGGAAGATCCCAATTATTTTTAAAAAGTATGTTCATTTACTAAAAGACAGCATTTTACTTTACTTAAAGCAGCCATCTTGCCTTTACATTTTTCAATGAAAGAATACTATTATAACTGAAAAAGAGGACTTCAAATGAACCTTCTAAATCCCCCTTTAAATTTACCACCTGTAATAACATCAATTCTACTTCCTGAAAATATCTCAAATGATTGATGAAAAGTGAAAATACAGCTTCAGGCTATCATTCTAAATCAAAGCTTGCTTGCCAAAAATATGGATTTCTTTTGAATGTTTTGCAAAAAATGGCTTGTAATTTATCAATTGGGTGGAGAACTTCTGAGAAACAAAGTTTTATTGACAACAGTTTTTGTCTTCATGAGGAAACCTGAAAAGGCATACAATTTCACAAATCCATAATTAGACTAAAGAGTAACTTTGTTTCAAAGTGACTATTTGCTGTTAATGAGTTTTCTTCAAGACATTCTTCCCAATTTTTTGCAATATAGGATTTTTTTAAACCAAAGTAATGAAAATTTCAATTGATTAAAAAAATTAAAAGAATCCAACTCGAGGTTCCATTATTAGTAATTCTATCTTAAAGCTTTGAGATATAATATTCATTTAGAGTCAGTCAGGAGTAGAATAGATACAAATATTTACTGCCCTCAGCAGGTGGTAGAGGAAACAAAAAGCATTCAGGACATGTAAATGCATTTGAATTCTTGACAACTATAGCCCAGATACGTGCTGACTACTGCCTACCAGTGTACTGGGCTATTAAAATCACTACAGGTGAAACACATAACTGGTCCACACACATTCCATGCATAGCTACTATAATCAGTCTATGAGAAATTCATTTCCATGCATAGCTACTATAATCAGTCTATGAGAAAGTCATTTCCATGCATAGCTACTATAATCAGTCTATGAGAAAGTCATTTCCACGCTCTTATTTACTGATTAGTTCTGAGAGATTTCTCCCAATCTGTAGTATTTTAGTTGATTTCCAGTCCAAATATTGGGATCCAGTATGCCAATTAACTTGACTGATTGGGATCCAGTATGACAATTAATTTGACTGATTGGGATCCAGTGTGCCAGTTAACTTGACTGATTGGGATCCAGTATGACAATTAGCTTGACTGATTGGGATCCAGTGTGCCAATTAATTGGATTGATCTTCAGTTCAATCCATTTGTGTTTCCATAATAACTGCCAAGTAACCTTTCTGGGTAATAATTTTTTTCCATGATATTTTTGATAGCCTATATGACTGGGATTGCTAACAACTATAAGTATCCTTACCAAGAGCTTAAAATATGTCCCTAGGGGCTATATATCACCAACCTCTCATTTGTTCCCATTTGTATCATCCATTCCAATATAAAAATAACTCTGATTTGGTGTTTCAATACCCTGGGTTCCCCCCTACCCCCAAAATGTATCATCCATTCCAATATAAAAAAAAAACATTGGTTTGGTCTTTTATTTAGCATTAAGAAAACTGGAGTAAAGTGCCTTGCTCAGCAACACAACACAGGTTGACTGGATGATAGGATTCAAACCTGCATCCATTATATGAGGAGTCTGGGAAACTAACTACTGACTCTCAGTGACTCCTGACTCCATTTGACAGGCTGAAGAGTGCATCAGGCCTGCTCTACATTTCCTGTTCCTGCTGTGGGGATAAAAATAAGAACTGGCATAATATGATCATTCCATTCCACTACTATGAAACCTGTCAAAAACCCTCTAATAGGACCAGGTAAGAAACCTGTCTAAAAATGCTACTCATGGGACCATGTATAGAACCTGTCTTAAAGGCAGCTCATGGGACCATGTGCTTTTTTGTGGATAGGGCAAATATGTAGGTAAAATCAATACATGGGGTTTATAAATGTTGTATTTTGTGAGGGATCCTTTACATAGTCCTTAGTGTTCACAAAAACAAGTTTCACCCTGATATTATATCTCCTAATATTATATCTGTAACTTGACAGTATGTAGTGTCTACTAAAACAAGTTTCATCCTAACACCATATCTGTAATTTGACAGTGTGTAGTGTCTACTAAAACAAGTTTCATCCTAACACCATATCTGTAATTTGACAGTGTGTAGTGTCCACCTAAACAAGTTTCACCCTAATACCATATCTGTAACTTTACCATGCTCTGAACAGGAATATACCTCACTTTGATCGTGGGTTACCTGTATTGGTGACTGTGATTCAACATAATGTAATTCATTCTTCTGACAAAAGTGTATGCTAGCATTACCATATATTCACTAAAAGCAAGATGGTGGACAAAGGGGATATAGCAATACTTAGTGACAGTAAGATGATAATCAGTGAACTCTACACTTTTTTTGTGAAGCAAACAATGCAATTGTTTGACATATTCTTGGTTAGACTGACACCTTTGGTCAGAGCCCCATAACATCCCCCATTTTAGAAGACACTTGCAGACAGCATATTTGGAAATGACACTGTTCCCACCAACAATAATTATCAAAATGAACAATTTTCCAATCATATGTCAAGCTTTTTAAAAAAATTTCTTAATGATGAGCTTCTAAAGTAGGACCACTCTGGTGGCCAAGTAGTTAGAGTGTCTGCCTTGGATGCTGGAGGTCATGGGATCAAACCCCAGCAGAGTCATACCAAAGACTTATAAAAATAGTACTAACAGCTGCCTCACTAGGTGCTCAGCATTATGAGGTTAGTGTCAGGACTGGTCAGCCTGGTGTCAGGATAATATGATTGGGCGGGACATGATGCTACATGTCTGCAGAATGATGCCCCAGTAGACATCACTATAAACTGTCACATGGCAGACATCGTAGCGATATGACTGAAAAATTGTTAAAGGTACATTAAAAATCCAAATCACACACACACATTTCTCTTCTCCAGTACTGAAAGAGGCCAAATATTCTTCCATATTTTGCAGGATTTTTCAGAAATATGAAACTCAAGAAATTTGCAACAGGTCTATGGAGGTCAAAAAATATATATTCCAATGCTGTGAATTTATTATTTGTTGTGGTGAACCAATTTTTCTTGATTTTGCGGTTGCTAACAGTGAATATACAACCCCCTAACATATTGTTCATCCTGTGGAAATAACAGGACTCGTCCAAAAAAATGTCTAAATTTTGAGGGAAGCAAATACACAAGATAACACCAACAAAGAAGACAAGTATTTCAAATTTTATCCTTTTATCTTAATTAGTTGCCAAGTTAGACAACACAAGGCAAATGTGAAACTAACAAACTAACAGTACTGACCAGTGACACTGACTAAAGGATATGGAATTTGACATGTTTAGTGATGATGGAGATATATATGCCAAGTTTGAACTCTTCATCTTAAATAGCTCAAAATTTATAGAGTGGACAAGAAAGTGCAATGACAAAATTCAAACATAAAAAAACCATGATATTTATCTTGAAGACAGCACCTCTAATATGGAACACAACACTCCTTCAACTGATGATGCTCAAGTATTACACGTTTCATCCCTTAAGGCCCCCCCCCCCCCAATATGTACTGGGCAAAACTGGCTAAATTAGATGCACAAATCAATGGGGCGAAAAAAAGTGCTAGGGTTGGCAATGAGAAACAGGGACATTTGGCTTACTGGAAACTTTTTATTTTGGCCTAATCTCAAATGACTTTAAAGGTATAGAGCACAAAAGTGTGATGGAAATGAAAAATATCGAGTCAATAGCTTGACCTTGAAGACAGGAAACTCAATTGGTGTGTGTATGTGACACATTTCAAGTGGTGATGCATAAAATATACCAGGTTTCATGCTCAATCTTTAACAGCTGTGTAGATATTGAGTACAAGGGGAAGGTTGATGTTCCATCATGGAAAACATTAATACTGAGCCATGACTTTGACCTGAGATGAAAGTGGAAGTGATGAGACAGATGGAAACAAGAATAGGTTCTATGGCTGATGGCTCAGAATAATGAAACAGTAGTTGTTTTAAAATCAAACAAGGGCAAAATTAGATATAAATCTGCAATCAACCAAATATTTTGAAATAATCAATAAAATGTAGCAAATTAATGAAAACAGAAGTTATGCTGTAAATGGATGTTGGGTTGGCTTCCTGATATCACCTGAAGACCAGTAGTGTTCCAACATAAGACAGTATATAAAATATCTCAAGGGCAGCACTACTTGCTTATAGCAGTATAAAGGGCAGCCTATTTTATTGCAAATCTGCATTCAAATAATCATATCATTATTATTACTATTACTATTATTATTATTATTATTATTATTATTATTATATCCCTTATACATTACAGTAGAACCTGTCTTGAAAGACCACCTCTTTTGCCAAAAAATTATGGTCTTTTAAGGCAGGTGGTCTCCCATAACAGGTCACAATCCTATATAATCAAAAAATTTGTGCACTGAGAATGTGGTCTCTCAAGACAGGTGCTCTCATATAGCAGTGGTCTTTCAAGACAGGTTTTACTGTAGAATGAATAGCTGCCTGAAGATGAAAAACTTTCTGAATTTTCTTCAAAAAAACCCCAACTTATCTTTAAAATATTAATTGGATTCCTATCATGACTGACAATAGGCAAAACACCTAATATATGGCATATAAACATGCTTTGAAATCAGTGAGTTTCTAAGCTTGCCTTTTTATATTGGATCTGTGTGCTAAACTAATACAAAAGAAATTTGTCAATATACTGTATGAAAATGATAAAATCTTCCTACTCTGAACAGACAAAGCTGCTGAATGATTTTTCGAGATGGCTGACATGGCAACTAAATTCCATACCAGATCAGCACCATTTTCAATTGGGGCCAACTAGACATCATAAGAAGTCATTTAGCGAAACCCCATGCCCACACGATCTGTTCAAGAGGAGTAGCTATCAAAAGATTTTCGATATGGATACTCTGGCTGCCATATTGAATTTAAGATCAGCATCACATTGATTTGGGATGAACTAGATAGACATCATAAGAAATCTTTAAGTGAAAATCACATGCTGATATGACCATTCATTCATGATTTGTAATGGTATCAAGGTTTTCAAGATGGATGCTGTTATGGCCATACTGGATGTCTGGCGTTGACCATTTTCATTCGCGATCCACACCTTGAGATGAGTGTGCATGTCGTTTAGGAGAAGTAGCAATAAGAAACTTGTTCTACCAGATGGAAAGATGTTGGATGATATATAATAAATGATGGATAATGGGCAACAGTCCATCCCATGAACTCTTCTTGCCTGTCACCAGTAGAGCTAAAAATGACATTTTTTATCTGGTAAATTATTTCAGCCAGCTAGCAAAGTACACTCTTTAGAACACAGTAGTGTTCAACTACATATACTGGTTCCATAGCTTATAAAATGCTTAGTTGTCTATCACCAAATGAATAAAATAATGCTGAACACTGGAAACTACAGTGAAGTATTGATTTTTGCTGCAGCTCAAAGCAGTAAATCTTTTACTCCTAAGTGGCAGGATCTAAGGGAATATATAATATTTATTTACCTGTAAAAATCCAAGCCAAGTGATGATATTACAGTAAAACCTGTCTTGAAAGACCAATGCTATGTGAGTCCACCTGTCTTGAGAGACCACATTCTCAGTGCACAAATTTGTTGATTATATAGGATTGTGACCTGTTATGGAAGACCACCTGTCTTGAAAGACCATAATTTTTTGGCAAAAGAGGTGGTCTTTCAAGACAGGTTCTACTGTACTTGACAGTCTATCTGACTTTACTTGCAAATATGCATGGTCTACAGATAATTTAAACAGACTAAAATATGATTAGTTTAGTTTCCACACATCTACAGTACTGACACAGAAGGCTGACTGGAAGAAAGAAATTGTGATATTCTCTCTCAACAAAGTCCTCTTATAATACATGTACGACTATGGAAACATTTCATTTTATTACTACTAATTAATTTATGTCATTTAATGTTAGTTACTGGCTAATGATAATCATTGCTAATGTAGTTTCTAAACACCCTCTTTTAGTTTTAGCTTTTATGCACTATTATGACACAACCTTGTCAGAACAACCCTCAGTATAAAACCCCCTCACTTACAACATGTTTCCACTTTTATAGCTCCCATGAACCATTATTACATGTATAAAGTTGGAGTACTGTATGACAAAGCCAAGTTCACATGACAATCCCACCAGGATTTCCAGCACAGATCACTATATTCATACTTTCTAAAATGACTCATTTCATTCTTGGACTTTATAAGGTTTCACAAAATTTATCAATTTTTTAAAGGCAGACACACAGAGATTATTATTAAACATACTACTTACGTTTCTTGCACGTCTATCTACTTCCTGCTTTAAATATTCAGTTCTGAAATAAAAGGAAAACTCCTGGAAATATATTTTGTATCTATCAAAGAATTAATGGTTCTAAAATTCCATGGATCACTAGAAAACTCTGATTATAAAGTATTTAACAAGAACACCACCAATGGTGGTATGGGCTGATTACAAAGTTTTGTTTTCTCTGATTCGTTCAGTTATGTACTGTTAATGATGAGCCACTGTAGCCTAGTTAGTAGAGCATCAGGCTTGTAACACAAAGGTCTGATGTTTTATTCCTCCCCTGGCCAGCCCAGACTGGCTGCCTTGTGAGTGTTTGGGAAAAGTGCTTGGATCCCATTCCCACAGCATGATACAGTCAATATCATGCTGAAAATGGAGGAGAAATGGCAACTAAACAACCAAATGATGAAAACATTTATAATGTTATATTACCTTACAAGAAATGGTGTCAAAGAAATGGAGCTTAATGAACAAGTTAATGCAGGTCACAGTAGGATGGAACATTGGTTACAGTGACCTAATTTTGAGTGATAGCTGTAGTGCTCCTCAAGATGCATTAACTTACCAACTCAAATAACTCAGCAGGCAAGTGTGTCGGAGAAAATAAGTTCAAAGTAAAGGTTAAAACTGGTAAATGGAACATAAACACATGTGACCTAGTTTCGACTAATGGGTGTAATAACCCAAATAACACATTCACTTACCAAGTATTAATCCTGCAGGCAACAGTTTCTGAGAAACTGAGCCTAATGCACAGGTTCTCAACCAATGGATCATTACCCATAACTGGGTCACCATACTGTTTTGAGTGGGTTGCCAGATCAGTTTTAATAATTAGAAATTTCCCTCTGAAGAGGTTTTTTTTAGCATTTTCGGGGTGGCAAGGCTAATACCAAAAACCTGATCTGGGTTGTCACCTAAAAAGGTTAAGAACTACTGGCTTAATGCAAACACCATATCCAAGTCTAAATGCTGATGCCAGGTGGACAGATGCATTAACGTACAGATGACCACACAGGCGTCACCAATAGACTTCAACTGCATTCCAACAGTGTAAAATCATGCTCAACATTTTCGTAAGTGGTTTAACGTTAACGTATTTTTACAAACACAAGAGTGTTTAAATACTGTGATGGGGTTTACACACAAAAGGGTGTTTAAATACTGGGATGGGGTTTAGACACAAAAGAGTGTATAAATACTGGGATGGGGTTTACACACAAAAGAGTGTTTAAATGCTGGGATAGGGTTTACACACAAAAGAGTGTTTAAATACTGGGATGGGGGTTACACACAAAAGAGTATTAAATACAGGGATGGGGTTACACACAAAAGAGTGTTTAAATACTAGGATGGGGGTTATGCACAAAAGAGTGTTTAAATACTGGGATGGAGTTAAACAAAAGGGTAATTAAATAATATGATGGGGTACACCAGGAAGATCAACTCAATTGTATCATCCTGCCATGATGGTGGAGGTGAACAGACCTCTTAAGGACTCAAGGTATTAATTCAGTTCCCATAGTACATGCATTATGGAAATATGATAATATAAAAACTTCAATAACCTTAAATTTCTGAATTCTCATGATTAAACATACAATTATCAGCACAGGCATATGCTTGATGCCAGCTACCGTGTAGAGAAAACCATGTAAACCATATAAGCCACTGCATTCTTTTTTCTACGGGTACATGTGTTTGAAACCTGTTTTAAATTATGCACCAAAGAGTCAGGTGCTAATTTCAGTAACTCAGATCTATAAAAGCACTTATTTCCATCAATAAAAACACTATTTTTGTTTTAATTACGACTAGGATTAGCTCTCAAAAGATTCTTATTACTAAAATCTTACTTTAATTATCAAGCAGTCATGGCCAGCCAAACCTATATATACTCTATTTTATGTTTACCCATATCTGGACGGGCTCCCGGTCTTCCATATCATTAATATCACAAGTCCTGAATAGGCACCTGATTAGTCAATTAGGTAACTGATAGTTTTGATAATAGGACCTGTCCTGCTACCTGTAAAGGTACAAAACCCACAAATACCACACCCCCTTTCAAAATCCCATATTTAAAGAAACACCTATGCCCTTGAGAAAACCAGATAGATTAAAAGCATAATGCTTAACCACACTGATCCCATCAAGAGGTACAAAAACGATGGTAACAGTTCATGGAAAAAGGTGTGTATAGCACAATGTTACAATGTGAAGCAAACTGAATAAGAGGTGATTAAAATGAAAAAGATGACAAAATTTTAATTTTTACAAATGTCCTTTCTGACTCCATGGCTCCACCCTGGGTCAAGAACCATATGAAAGAAAGGAAGTATCTGATCTAACTGTATTTCCCACATGACGTGAATTAAACAAGGAGGTATTACAATTCTAACTTGTAATGACAACCACCTTCACATAATAGCATCTCTGCACCTCCCAGACACCAGTCTTCTAACATAATAAATCTGAATTCATTAAATGTAGTGGGAAAAAATCAATAACAGGCAAAAAAGCTAAGAATATACGATTATGTGCACTACCTTGATTATATGATAATGAACATGCTACAATAATAATTTCTTGAGTGTAATGTGGATGTATTTTCATTTCTGCAACTGTCCAGGTAATATTTGTAGATCACACAATTTATTGTACATTGACTATCCTGTTGAAATATTTACTCCAACTTTGCCAAGGTTGGAAACAAAAAAAAGAAAGGAATGTTCCGTGTATTGCATGACATATTATTTAACCTGATTATGGGTTGGTGATTGGGTGATGATGATCAATAGAATCAGCTACACGTAAAACAATATTTACTAATGAACTTCACATGAAAACAAGACAATATTTGCCAAGGAACTTCACACAAAAGTCATACAATATTTACCAAGGAACTTCACATGAAAACAATACAATATTTGCCAGGGAACTTCACACAAAAACAATACAATATTTGCCAAGAAACTTCACATGAAAATGATACAATATTTGCCAAGGAACTTCACATGAAAATGATTCAATAAGAAATCCCACCTTACATAACCTCATATGAAGTTCTTCTGCAACTATGTAGTTTATAAGAAAGCAATTTAAACAACCAAACAAACATGTCTTTCTTTCAAAAAGAAACTTACCTGGGCACGGTGAAATGTACCTATAAAATCCTTTCCTTGGGCCCTGATATCATGAATCATGATATAAAAAATTACCATAATCAATAAAGGCGAGGTTAAGCATACAAGATTTCAAGGACCATATGTGGAACCCAGTATACTGAGTGGGTGTTAACTGTATTATTGGTAGCCTCCATTCCTCTGTACTGCACAGACTGGTATTCAATCTTTTGAAATCCAAACATGAAGGCTGATAAAAGACAAGAGAATTATACTCCAACACCAATATTCAGCAAGCCACATCATGTCACATAAATTGATATTACAAGTCCAAAATCAGGCCCTCACAATCACATGGAAATTTCAGTAGCCTTGAAAAAGCAAATTCCAATTTGCATACAGAATAATGACTCCAACTGTCACTCAAGGAATTTAAATTTAAGCCGCTATAATTCTCCACTGCTAACAAAAATGATCTTTGTACTTACAAATCAAATTCACTCCATCAAGCTCTAATTTTGTGTTTCACATCCCTTGCAAGGTTTACAGCTTTATCAAACTCTTTCTCCACCACTCAATCATCAAGTGGTGATAACTGTTGTGTCTTTAAGTTTAAGCAGACGACAACTTAACTGCATTATACCTGTATGTCTTAATGTAGTTATGGCACGAGCCCGAATGTCTACAATTCTTGCTACCTGTACATTCCATACAGGGCATACCAACCATGACAATTACAGTCCCACTTACAAGCAATAGCCCTTCTCCAACCAATATGCGTTATTGAAAATTCCATTTATAGCTTTAACCTTTCTTGCGTGTCAAATCAAACACTGAATAATAAGTATTATGAAGCAGTCATCTTTACTTACCATGTTCTGTATGAAAAGGCATTCATGCAGTGAGGGCAACATAATGATATGTTTACGAAGTGAGAAGTAAAGCTTAATGTGTATACTACATGTGAAACTTAACACTACTGGACTATATCGATACTTTAAGTCAAACCTTTATCTTAAAAAGTTAATTTTAAGAATGTTTTTGAAGAATGGTAGAAATTTAACATCCTGTAAGCTTTTAAACAATAAACCTTCAAAGCAAGCATCACTATGATGACAGCTCTCGGTCTTCATATTCCTTGGTAGCTGGGTACAAATTTACGGAAAGCCATCTGTGTCAGTATTGGGCTTTACACATTAAATTTATGGCAAGCCATCTGTGTCAGCAGGTTTACATAAACATTAAATTTATGGCAAGCCATCCCTGTCAGTACTGGGGTTTACATACATATTAAATTTATGGCAAGCCATCCACATCAGTACTGGGGTTTACATATAACCCGTATATAATACTGAAGGCCATTATATGAAACTATTTGTTTCATGGTATATGTCAGTTAATACCTAAGTATATATCATGTTATATCTGGTCATCTGTCTCAGTATCTCTTGTTAATATTGCTGTATTAATTTATATGTATTGTTGAGCTAAATATAACATGTTATTAAATGATATATAGTCCCAGATGCAAGTTTAATCAATAATGCTATAACCAGTAACAATTAAAAGTAGATTTTCTTTTCTACAAATTACTCAAAGATCAACTGTCTTTCCAAATGAATAGACAATTTGAAACAGACAACATTATTTTCAAGACTGGATCTCCAGTGGAATTTCCTGTGTGATGTCACAAATTTCACTCAGGCAGACATGCCATATACAACCATTTCCATGTGAACATTTACAATGTTTCCACCTAAAGTGTGAAAATTCCACTACACTGGACACGGTAGAAAAAGCAGTATTCCAGTTGTTGGATATTCATGTGAAGGGATAATTACTGGAGGCAGAAGTTCTTCTTGAAACAGAAGTGGGTTTATTTACTCTTACAGGTTAACATTCAAGCCATGCTTGTCAAAGTGGTGGTATGTCTGTTACCAGTCCCCCCCCCCCAATCAAATGACCGATACCCTTAATTTTATTTGTAATGAGCCTGTGTGTGGTAAAACTGGATATATTTGGACAGACACAAACTTTTTTCTAATGCCCATGGGCAAGCAATTTGGGTAAGGAAAATTCCCCCAGCTGCAGCCAATCAATAAAGAAAATGATGTGCAAGAATTTCATGGGCTTGTCGGGACCAATCAGATTCATATAAAATGATATTTCAACAAGTTGATATAACAAAAATATTGAACTATGAACACTATATGTAAAGTGTTACCAACTATGTGATAAATGAGTGATATTGCATGGTATTAATTCAATTATACACTAGCAATGCATAATATATACTGTGGTATTTAATTAAAACAAAAATTTATTATCATCTTGATTTTTAAGTTTACATGTATGTATATTTGTTAAAACCCCTGTCTAAATCATTAAATGCAGCAATACCTCCAAATTTATACCATTGTAATAAATTATTTTATACTGTGATGTTCAATTATAAATACCATGGTAAATATTATATAGTAACATGCTTTAGATCAATAAATGAGGAATAAATACCTAATACAGACAGGACTAACATTATAACTTCAAACTAGGGTACATCTTTGAAGACCACAATACCACCTTCCAAGGTTTTTAACAAATGCTATCCTGTCTGGGTTTTGTTCTTGGAATTTAAATGTGACCCATTTCTGCTGAATGGAAATTCAAACCTGTGCATTTGTGTGTGTGTGTGTGTGTGTGTGATTTGGATTTTTAATTTTTAATGTAGCTTCAACAATTTTTCAGTCATATCGCTACAATGTCTGCAGTGAGGCAGTTTATAATGATGTCTAGCACTGGGGCATCATGCCACAGACATGACGCATGATGCCCCACCCAGTCACATTATCCTGACACCTGGAGGACGACTAGTCCTAACACTAACATCTTAATGCTGAACACCTAGCAAGGCAGCTGTTAGTACCATTTTTACAAGTCTTTGGTATGACTTGGCCAGGTATGAATCCACGACCTCCCGCATCCCGAGGCAGATGCTCTAACCACTAGACCAATGGAGCTGTCTGTGCATTTTTATGATGCTGATTGGGCTGGAGCAACTGTCTTAATTATCCTTGATCTGCTTCCAGTGTAATTGCCATATGCACATTTGTTAGAATACATTTTACACCTAATCAGCCAATAATATCGCACCTATATAAAATAGATACCAACAGGTCACTGATGTCATGCTTAAGTGTGCATAAATGAATCAAGGTTAGAGTGTTTTGAGATTATCTTGGTTGTTTAGTACAGGAAGAGGAAGAGGGAATCGATAATGACATGACTGGATAAACTTCTGATCAAATATTGGCACTTGTTTGATTGCCCATCATAACTAATCATACAAAATCATGGAAAGTACAACAACTTGTACCCATGAAATTATAATTAATTATGCAAAACCATGGAAAATACAGCAACTTGTGAAGCCAGTTGTCAAATGTATGTGGACAAACGTTAATTCTGTTTTATGGCAATTGGTTTGCTTCAGTTTGCAAAATGATTAATTCTTTGGAATCATTTATTCCTTAATTGGATTAATTTTTTATCAAATATCAGTTTTTGTTTCACATGTTTCCCTGGGTTACAGTGTACTGGCCATATATGTTCTGACAGCACCTTTTACAAGCATGGTTTGTGGGTGTGGCTTTTTTAACATTTGATGACCAAGACAAGGTCAAGAACTGATAATAGGAACTTAACAAACATCAGGATATGCAAAGAAGGTCCATCATTTGAAAATGAGACAAAAATAGGAAGGAAATAATTAACTGACATAGTGTTACACCTAGAATCGCAAGGGTAGGGGACACTGTGTCACAGTTGTATGGGTATACATTGGCATTTAAAATGATTTATGTTAAAAATAGAAAATGCTGAAGTTTAAAAAATGCATAAAGGAAAAACAAAATACTTTTTCTGTTTATTATACCATTATATTCATGCAGTCATACATAATAAGAAAGGAAAACATACAAAAATCAGCAATGGTCTTGTGTGTCTTACTGTCGGATTGTTCATACAAAATAGTGTATATGTGTTTCGCTTTATTCTACAGAACACAATCTTAAACACCAAACTGCTTTAAGAATAATAAATAATCTCAGCTATGAGTTCAAAACTGTAAAAAACTAATAATTATTGAGATCTCAGTTTTGACTCTTGAGACTTAAAAGACTCTTTGAGATTATGGGCTCAAGAGTCAAATGGGACAAATAACTCTTCAGTAAAGAAATCTGCACAGAACTCGTCTCCATCATACATGAAACTGCGGCATAGACATTGATAAAAAAGTATTTGGAATGTGTCCATATGTGGGGGGGTGTGTGTGTAAAAGAAAGCCAAATGTATTGTACCACCTGTAATTATAGTTTCTGTAACTTAAATACATGGCATATATAGTTAATACACAGTATACATTATTATATACAGAGGTGTCAATCATTTAATACCATGGCATATGTAATTATATGCAACAGTATGTATTATTTAATAATGTGGCATGAACTAATACCGCCCATGGTACATAATCCCAGATACTGAAATCAATAGGTTGCTATACATGGTATACAAAGTAAAAAGAGAAATTTTAACTTACTTTGGAGAGACTGAGAAATTTGTACTGAATAGAAGCAAGTTTTCTTTAATACTGCATTATAACCAGGTGATGATTCACCACAGTACTTAGGATCAAGTGACAAAAGGGTCCAATCAAATCAATTTATATGCTGAGGATTCTGGGTACAAATGGAGGTGCTAAATTTGTAATACAAACCAGAATTGCCCAAAAGAAAAATTCTGACAAAGTCATGCCTGCCTCATACTAATCTGCCCATGGGAAATGGAATACCTTTATATTTAACCATAAATGCAAAATGGTCAATAATGGTAGGTTAACTCCTTTGGGAAAACAACAGGAGGGAAAAGAAAAAGAGACTCAGACTGGATATGAAAGATGGATGTTAAAGGCATGTGATCAATAGGCTATTTAGACTGTACAATATGAATCTAAATGGACTTGCATGCATGCAAACTGTAAAACATGTTTCATGTCAGTAATTCCAATACTTGGTGCTTTTCTAAAATGAAAACACTGGTTATTATTTTAATGGGCAAATATTTTGACACTTCACTGAATACTTCTTTCGGGTGCATCTGTAGTGGGGACATTTGATATGATTCAACTGTTTTCCAATTTTCTAGTTTTGTACATAGCCATATTGGATAGAATCTACATGTCAAGAAGTGTTCTGCTTCTGCAGTCTAAAACAATACAAGCAGAGTCTTTACAGCACACTCACCCCATGGCCTTACCGACATTAATCATTTGGTTTAACAGGTCTAACTCTATGGGCTATGTAGTAAGTGAGAACAACAGACATTTGTGTTTATGCAAATTAATTAAATGATTATTGACAGGACTTATAACCAGTTTTAGATTTTGAAAATGCTGATGATATTGGAGACACCAATCCATAGTACATTAAGTTTCTCTAATTAGCAAGAGTAACTTGTATATAGATTTAAAAGAAACATGTATTTTCTACTTGAACTCTGATAATCTTTGCCAACCCTTACACATAAACTACATTTATTTAGCATTTATATTTTGAGGGAGAGGTTGAAAGTAAGCACAAGTCTGATCAGATATGTTGCAATCATTTATATGTTTTCAATTCAACTTTTGGACAACTCATTAGTGAGATATCGAGTGTTTAGTTTAATGTAGGAAACACAGATTCTGTGTACCAGAAACAATCAAGCCAGTTACAGAAATATGATATCAGGATGTCTTCGGTGAAGGGTGAAGTCCCCTACCTTGATATATATATACAGAGGCAGAAATAGTTAGAGAGACTTTTTGAATTTAAGTTTGGAACAGTGAAAAGAAACCATTAAAGAAATATGTGACCTTGACATTTGTTTGTTTGCTCTACCAACTAATTCCCCAATGAAGCTGCCACCTACCCTACACAGCTACAACCTACCCTACACAGCTACAACACATTACTTGAATATTGTTCAGTATTGTAATTTTGATGTGGATTTTTGGTCAATATAACCAAAGTCTAACTGCCTGCCTATAACATTTACCATACAGTTTTCCTAGTGACTGAGTCACTTTAACCCCATAGTACATCAATTATCCCATCAATTATCATAATAAGTCATGGCTTCCTTCACTATACCTACAATATATCCTCTAATTAATTGTGATATAAACCCAATTAAGACAAATTACTGGAAGAAGAAAAAAAAATTCTCAACATTTATAATGTTCAGGTGGGCATCAGCACTCACCTGGATGACATCTGCCAAATGCAAGGGCAGTTGGTTAATATCTGTTAAGTTGGATGTTGTCTGTAGACATTTCTTTTGATCCCTTGATTTGCTTCCAGCATAATTCTTTACTGAGCATGTGCTGCCTATAACATATTTGCCACATGCACATTTGCTAGACTACTTTTTACACCATATCAGCCAATAATATAGCAACACACCAGAGGTAAGGCCTTACTGTCAGCTCAATTGGCTTTAACAGCCAGGTAAGGTGAAGAAAAAAAAAGGTGTTTCCTATGGCACTGGTTTTACAATTAGGATAGGTAGTTTTTTTTATAAAAAAAACAATATATATATATATATATATATATATATATATATATATATATATATATATATATATATATATATATATATATATAGTTACATGTAGGCTTGTACAAAAATAACGAGAAAAGAGTGAAGCCAACAAGCTTTGTATATTTTAACAAAATAATTTATTTCCCTAGAAAACAATATAAAAATGGAAATAGGACTTATGGTTTGTGAACATAATCCAAAATTTAGTCCTAAGATTGAAAAATACAAGTCCTATCACTAAAAAGTTCTAACAGAATCTGGGTTCGAATCTCGATGAAATTCCAATATGTTAGGCGATGATGTCAGATGATGTCTGTACTGATGGTAACAGATCCTCGATTGAATCACAGTTTATGTTTCCGTACAGAATTCCAGAATAAATTTCCACTGAATTTCTTTCTCCCAGAGCTTTTATAAATATAAAGCACTTGTTTAATTTTCTAGAGAATAAATTATTAAATTCAAAAAAAAAGATGAACTTCAAACAATCTGGCTTCAACAATAAAAGCACCTTGTACCTTCAAGGTGTTAAGAATACGACTGACTGAAAAGCTCTTGGAATGAGTATTAAACCCAACTAAAACATCATCTCAGTCCCACGTGATGGGTCACATGGTCTCTTAACATTTGAACAGCGCAATAAAAAAAAATGCCAATTATCACGTAGCTAGAATAGCCCTATCTAGAAACCAAATTCTCACACTGAAAATATATAAAAAAAGAAAGACTGTTTACAGTTCAGCTAACATGCGGGCCAAAATGACCTTGGCAATAGCCAATCGTCTTCACTCGATGTTTACAAAATCTATGAACTAGAGTGAGCTAAAAATAGTGCTAATGTAATATCTTTTGCGTTCTATACAAACAGAATTTACTGGAAAAAATATTGAATCCCGTGAAAATAATCATTACAATAAAATGTAATGAAACAAAAATAAAATAAAAAAGAATTTTAGAACTAACACACAAGCAATTAAATTACACGTACGTAACAATATATATATATATATATATATATATATATATATATATTATAAATTATAATGATTAGTATCAATATTGTACTAAACACTTTAAGTACTGGGCAAAACTGGATCAATTAGATGCACAAATTAATTTTGGGAATTTTTTTTAAAAAATTGTTTTTACCCTGGGGGAAAGAGTGTGCTAGGGTCACCAACAAAAAGCATGCACAGTTGGCTGATCAGAAACACACATTTTTTATTTTGGCCTATGCTCTATAAATGTATATCCCTGAGGTTCGGTTACATATATTGATGGTCTTGACAAATAAGATTCTATTCCAATGAATTTTCTCATTCTGTGGGGGGCCCCCAGTGGCCAAGTGGTCTAAAGCGCTCAATATTACGGATCACTGCCATCTCACCTCTGTCTGCGTGGGTTCAAGTCTCGTGCTCGGCCAATGTGGGTATGTGAGAAAGCTTGCCAGTAGCTTCTCGTGGGTCAGTGGTTCTTTTGGGGTTTTCCCAGGTTCTTCCTCCACCATTTATACTGGCCACCATGTATAGCCTATCTTGTGCAGAAAAATGGCATTAAACCCCATAATAACAACAACAACAACAACAACATTCTGAGTGTTGTAACAACTTAAACTGAATTTATAATTCATCTTAGAGAGTCACATTTAAATAAAATCCTCATGGTCCGATATCTACCTTGCATGGTCCAATGTCTACCTTGCATGGTCTGATGTCTACCTTGTATGGTCCAATGTGTACCTTGCATTAGACCAAGTCAATATCCTTGGATCATTCAAAAGAATTGACCCCCTGTGTACAAGGTCTCAAGTTAGAGACTTAGAAAGGGCAAAATCATTCTTATTCTTACAGCTACAAACAGCATAATTGAAAAGGATGATGCTAAACTGCAGTGAACACACTATAAAGTTTGCATGTAACAAAATTTCAACAAAGGGAACAAATTTTTTTGCAATACATCCTTGTTACCGTTCGTCAGCATGAAAATGAATGTGATCATATATCATCACTGGAAATAGATGCTGCAGTTTTGATAACTGCCGCAGCACAATTAGCTTGGTGTATACAAGATCGAGCTTTACTCTAATTCTTTATTTCATTACATTTCCTCCTTACAAATCATGAACTAACTTACAAATAGTTAGAAAAGATAAATAATACCTTTAAAGTGTATTTCACAGGTTCTTGAATGTTGTCACCATTCACAACAAATAAAAGCATTATACATATTTTGCACTGAAATATTTTCAATAACAACAATATTACAGGCATATTATACTTAATCTTATTAACATAGCTCACTCGTTATAAACAAAACACGATCAAAAAACATAACATGTATTGTCTCACATCATGGTATTTGTATATTTAATTTTGTCAAATAATAATGTTTAAAAAATAAATATATAATACTAAGCTCATTTTGTTTTCTTTCAATCCATATTGCCAAACATCTAACAGACCAAAAATAAAATGCATGTATATTTCTTTAATATAGGTCATGTAGTCCATAGTGGTATCATGTCATATCTGGAATCTCAACACGTAACCAAATATGTCCATACTAACATTATTAGTACATGCATACTTGCATAAGTTGTAAGATCATCATCATCATCAAGCCTGACCCAAAATGTTAAAGGGTCAAGCACACATCACAGACCTTATAATGATTCATCCTGGGCATGAAGAAGATCCACCAGGGTTTTTAGAAAATAAAGGCAAATGAAAGAACATCAATAAAAATCTTAAATTTTCTATGATTTTGACCTTAACTGCATGGAATAAGAGTAGAGTGTGCATGTCATGTCATGGCAAAAAACACAAGCTACATATCACATGACATAACAAAAACCACAAGCTACATATCACATGGACATGACAAAAAAACACAACCTATATATCAACTGGACAAGACAAAAACACAATCTACATATCACATGGACATGACAAAAAACCACAAGCTACATATCACATGGACATGACTAAAAAACCACAAGATATATATCACATGGACATGACAAAAAACCACAACCTATATATCAAATGGACACGACAAAAAACACAAGCTACGTATCACATGGACATGGCAAAAACCACCAGCTACATATCACATGGACATGACAAAAACCACAAGCTACATATCACATGGACATGACAAAAAGCACAAGTTACATATCACATGGACATGGCAAAAACCACAAGCTACATATCACATGGACATGACAAAAACCACAAGCTACATATCACATGGACATGACAAAAACCACAAACTACATATCACATGGACATGACAAAAACCACAAGCTAGATATGACATGACAAAAACATCACACTACATATCACATGGACATGACACAAACCACAAGCTACATACCACATGGACATAACAAAACCCACAACATACATATCACAACTGACTTTTTGGAGACCAAATTGACTTGTGTTTTCTGTGGCCTGCAACTTTTTAATAATGTATACAGCTTAGAAAAGAAAATATGCAAAACTTACTCCAACAAGAATTATAGTACAAGTCACACAGGTCATGTAGGCATTCAACATTGACTATTTCAGTAACAGGTGTCATTTTTTAGAATATGATTCTACATACCTTTAATTGGCTAGTATTCATTTCATTTGGATTCATATACATCCATATTTCTTTGGAAGATCATTATTTATACACCCCAAGAGGTGCATACAGCAAAATCAATGTTAAAGTACATAGACATTTTTGGAAGAAATGAACCTAAAGGTGTCATCCACTATAACCCTGATTGAATGTCACATGCTGTGATGTCACAATGAAAGTTACACATATTGATAAACAAATTCATACAACCCTCAATTGTGACGATTCCACTCGACGCACTCTTATTTTGACCCAAGTTTAGTACATGGCCACCATGTAAAAGTCCATAGTGATAGGTAATTTTCATCTAGAAGTTTCTTGGTGTGAGTTAAGGTGTAAAGCATTCAAAAATCAGGACTGAATCGACTTTAGTTAAAGAAAATTAGCATTCAATTTTAAAAGAACAATTTATACTAAATTTAAAATGAGTAAATGTGCATATATGACCCATGTGACTTGTACTATAAGCTATGTGTTTAGGATGTATTCTAGTTATCACTGGTGATAACTGATAACTCATAAATGATTGTAGTGAAATGTTAACTGAACTAGGCATGTATGATACTTCAGAACTGCATGCTAGTGGCACATGGCTAACTTCCTTAAAATCTTGCCTGAATGTGACCCTTGGTTTTTCCACCTTTTGATCACAATTTTAAATCTCTTTATCTAAAAGACTCATTCATCCTGATTACAGAATTAGAATAGGTTCGATCTAAAATTCAATCATTTTTGAGCAAAGGAACATGGTGACATTGGTATCAAGATCTACTGGAGTTTGGAGATTCTTCAATGTGATGGCATTAAGTGTTGTACTCTGTTACATAATAGGATAGTGCAGTTCGCTGCCTCCATTCTTCTTTTAAATCTCTTTGTTCTTAGGCACTGATTTGAAGTTGAAAGCTGAACTAAGAATACTCTGTGTTTTTTTCTGAATCATAAAATATTAAACAAATTTATTTTTAAAGAAACCACTGACTTAGTAAACGTTTCCTGTTTGGCGTTTTATGGGCACATCAGCACAAGTAAATTATTTATTACCAAAGCAACAGGAATAAACTACCTTGACCAAGGACACACCATGGTAGCCAACCAGGTCTGATCCAATGGTAGGAACTGAACCAGAATCCCTTTGGTCATGAAACCAGAATGCTAACCACTGAGCTAGTGAAGCTCCCTAGTGCATGTAAAGTCACATGAGTAAAATAAAAGACTTTATAAAACAAGGGCACTGACAGGGAGGTATTTCATGTATTTAGAGACCATTATTTTTCTCTCAAAGCTTGTGTCCAATAATAAGACAGTCAACCTCTTTTCAAAAACATTTACAAAGCTAGTCCATTGGTTTATTATATAATAAATACAGAACAAGTTTTAATGGTTGCAAAAACACTTAAGAGAGGCTACCCTGTCATTATCCAGTACCTAAATTTAATCAACCAAGCCAATGAGGCATCAGTTTTTTGTCATGTCATCTGTTACACGAGACTTGGGTCTAAAGGTTAAGGTGAAATACAATTTGGTTGGACAATCAGCAGAAAAGATCAAAGTGTCACAAATTAGTTTATCTATGATGAAAACAAAACTCTTTGCCTCTGGCTTTCAATATAATTGTCAACAAAGTCATGCCAAGGCAAAGAACCAAGCAACCTTTCATACTTTTGACTCTAAAGACTTTGAGTGGGACTAGATTTCAATGGTACTGGTTACACAATGTCCTACTATGATACTGTGGCAAGGTAATTAATGAGTGTGTAAGATCTGAATACATTATCTATGTAAGGCTTGCATCAGAATTTATTTTACCAGACTTTGTAATATAATCTGCATTCCAGGAATGTCTCAAGAGCTACAAACAAAACAAAGATGAACCCTACCAAATTTATCACTATGCTAATTAGCTAATATGCAAGGAGCGGAAAGTACAATATACCTGTAACAATCTATCAGTATCTCACCTGACAGGTTAATTTAGGAATACAGAAATAAATCAGTAAGATAAAATGAGACACAAGTTGAACATCTATCACTTTAAAGGCAACACAGTATGCTATCAATATCTTCTGTGACAGTTTAATTAGGTATGACTGAAAAAACAAACCATTTTTACCTGTGAATGCAAGTCTACCTAAATGTACACAATATAGACCCAGACCTGCTGTTGCATAATATTAAGTACAATGAACAGCATGGACCCTGACCTGCTGTTGCATCATGTTAAGTACAATGAACAGCATGGACCCTGACCTGCTGTTGCATCATGTTAAGTACAATGAACAGCATGGACTCTGACCTGCTGTTGCATCATGTTAAGTACAATGAACAGCAAGGACCCTGACCTGCTGTTGCATCATGTTAAGTACAGTGAACAGCATGGATGCTGACCTGCTGTTGCATCATGTTAAGTACAATGAACAGCACAGACCCAGACCTGCTGCTACATACAATAAAAGATTTAAGTCTGTTTTGGTGTCTTTTTATCTTTGGTATTTATAACATAATGTACAAATTTCATTCACAAACAGTTTCTCATAAAGTATCTAAAAATGGACATACATGATGCAACACCCTCATATGCCTGGAGTTCTCAATCATCAGTTTTTATGCCCCACCACAACAGTCATGTGGTAGAGAATATTTGTGCACAGTCTGCCTGCAATATACAGTTGTTAAGTAATTTTATAATCACTAAGGTGGGGCATCCATGTTCCATGAATACATATCTTGTTCTTTCTTTTTTATTGCATTTTGTTTGGACAAAAAAAAAAAATATGCTGTCTATTAATGTTGTGCCAACAGTATGGAACTGCAGATTCCCCACAACTTTCTGTCTGATGTGCCCCAAATCTTGACCCAGTTGATCCTTTTTAAGTTGGGTAAAAAAATGTCCTGAAAAATATCCTTCAACTTTTCTTTAGTGGATGCCAATCCATGTCTGTTGTTTTGCTAGCTATGGCCAAAGTCGGTAATGGTGATAAAATAAATAATAAATAAAAACAATGAAATTACAATAAATGCTGGTAATAATGACCGTGAGCACATGATAAAACTTACATTGCAATACATGTATTATAAGTGTCCAAGAAAAATATGATAGTTCAGTGCAGATGACAAAGTTGGCAAAACTTGTCAGTGCAAATAAGATTATCTCATATATGTTAGCACAACTGGTGTACTGTGTACTACAATTTTCCTTTGTTCCTTTAAAATATTGTGTGTCCCCAGGATCTGAAATCTTGTGGTCACAGTGTCATCAGCCCTTGGGATCCAAGATGCAACAATGAGTCTATTCTATGGAATCTGCACAATTGCAAGTCTAACAATAATTTCTAAATGATCACTCAAAAAATTCCATCATGAAAAAATCATATCTGCAAATCCTACAATCATTTCTTAACTTGTCAATTATTTAGAAAACTCCCTCTCAATTTTTTAATTGGAGGTTGAAATTGATTCTCACTTCTAAAAATGACCCTGATAACACAGCCATCATGGATTTGGATCCCAGAACCTTTGCTAAAATATGTGGTTGCCATCCAAGGTGCTAAGCAACTGGAAATCTAATGCTGAAACAGGTTCATTCCAACCAGGATATTTTTTTCTCTCTTTTATCACAAGATATTGTTTACTTCAACTAGACTGATGGGATTAACTTTCGCCAAGATAAAAGGTGACGTGTAATATGATGGACACAAATTTTGCCTGCTTCAGTGAAAAGTTATTCTTCCTTATGCTATACATATATCATATGAAAATATGAAGCATCAACTTCTAAATTTGCAACGGGAATAAAATAGGCAACTTCCTATAATATGTGATTAAATTATATTTTCTCATTTTCCTAAACATATATGATCACTGTTGTTCTTGTGGGTTTTACACCATTTATTAGCACACAAGGGCTATACATGGCAGCCAGTAAAATGTGGAGGAAGAACCTGGGAAAACCCTGGTAAGAACCACTGACCCCCAGGAAGCTACTGGTAAGCTTTCTCACATCCCCACATTGACTGAACTAGAGATTAGAGATCTGAACCCACATAAACAGAGGTGAGATGGCAGTGATCAGCGAGTGCATCAGAATAGTCAACCACCCAGGGCCCCTTAATGTTTTCCTAGGTAGAATTGGAGAATGAAGTCAAATAATGATTTGGTTGTCGAATCACTTGTTTATATGACATCACCATATACACTATGTCATGACTTTCTTACTCTATCTCTTTATTTTCAGGAGCAACCTAATCTATCTGCCTTTTAAGCTTATTTCCAAGTTTACACTTAATTCTTTGGAGTAAACTATACATTATACCCTTTCTCTATATATGCAAAAACCTTTAATACATATTTTGTCCTTCTTGTGTACCACATGGGTGGCATTTTAATTATAATATACTCTTTGTGGTGAGGAATGTGAGAAAATAATTCTTCATTACATAGTGATGTTGGGTAGAAAAAAACTTCATCTTCAGAATCAGAATTTTGCATCAGACATTTGTCAAGCCTTATCTTGCATGTGAAACTGTAACCTTCAGGTGTAATTTTCCTGTACTACACTGATCCCTCAGGTATAATTTTCCTGTACTACACTGATGAATTATAAAGGATTCTATTCTTACCTAACTCTTAATACTATCTGCCACTGACAACAAGAAATTCCCCATTAGCCATATGCAGCTGTGGAATATTTCTATGCCCGTTAGCTAATATCTATGATGCTATGGAATATTCATATGCCTGTTAGCTAATATCTATAATGCTATGGAATATTCATATGCCTGTTAGCTAATATCCATGCTGCTGTGGAGTATTTCTATGCCCATTAGCTAATATCTATACTGCTGTGGAATATTTCTATGCCTGCTACATGTAGCTAATATATATACCACTGTCATATGCCCGTTAGCAAATATCTATACTGCTGTGGAATATTTCTATGTCCATTAGCTAATATCTATACTGCTCTGGAATATTTCTATGTTCAATTGGCTACATTGATACTGCTGTGGAATATTTCTATGCCTATTACCTAATATCTATACTGCTGTGGAATATTTCTATGCTCAATTGCCAACATCGATACTGCTGTGGAATATTCCCCTGTCCATTTAACACCCACAACAGCAGCAAAATCTCTTCCTTGTGAATTCTCCTATGGTATTAATCAATAGCCACAGGAGAACAGAACCAAATAAGTACCTATATCTTCCAAAGCATGGAATTTCCAGGTATTGGCTTCTGCATCAACCATGACTTCAGACAGACAAGACTAATTAAACTTGGTCAAAATGTATGGAATGCAGGAAAATCAATATAATCTGATTTGGATAATAACAACCTTGCTTATTCATCACTTATCATTAATCATTATCACCTGGACAATGTCTGACTTGATCACCTGGACAATGTCTGACATGGATCACCTGGACAAATGTCTGACTTGATCACCTGGACAAAGTGTGGTTTGATCACCTGGACAATGTCTGACTTGATCATCTAGACAATGTCTGACTTGATCACCTTGACAATGTCTGACTTGATCATCTAGACAATGTCTGACTTGATCACCCTGACAATGTCTGACTTGATCACTTGGACAAATGTCTGACTTGATCACCTGAACAATGTCTGACTTGATCACCTGGACAATGTCAGACATGACAAGGAATACATATTTACCAACATCACAAGAAATGGGTAAAATTCAGCTATGCTCTCTTTTAGCCATTTAAGGGATGGACAACTAATTCATTTCCCACAGAACTTAATGTTAATATATTACAAAACAAAAATAATTGATGCATCAGGCTGCCATGCAAACCACACATACTTCCATTCAGCCTCAAGCTACTGAACAGAGGAACACCCTGGTCTGCACCAGATAACGTAGTCTCACACTAAGAGTCCTTATGCTGCATGATCAGTAGGAAATTAAATACAGGATATCACAATAAAAGTAAATATTTTGTTGTTAACTATAGAACATTGACTGAAGTTTATGAAATGTTATAATGGAACAAAATTAAATCCATTTACTAGTTAATGGGTACATCTTGAAATATTTAGTACTCTCAGTTTTATTCCCGCACCAGTAAAATGGTTATCAGGCTGTAAAATAACCAGTGGTCCCATAACCTGAATGCCTGTGAGAAACGTTCATGCATGAATAAACCTGCAAAGCCAATAATTTCAAGCCATGTACAGTTTTCTTGGAAGGTTAATACAACATGAACAATTGAGAGCTAAAGAGAATTTCTTCTTCTAAACACAGTCACTTATAGACTGATAAAATTTTGCTTCCAATTACAAGTGATGCTAAATTTATGCCAATTTAATTTCTGCACTTTCATTTTAATGCCATTTATAATGAAAAAATAGCATTCAAGTTGTGCCACTGTGCTTGTTTTTACACCATCACTGGCACCATGCGCTGTGATTCATATGCAGAGTGACTACGTGAATTTACATTACTTTGATTTACACCAATCTCGATTTAGGCCATAAGTTTTAGGAACATATCTACAGCATATTAATCGAGTGTCACCTGTATGCATAATGCTCATTTCACTGGCTTATTGAATTTTCACTGGTGGCTTCCAAGAATGATGTTTATATAACTTGGGAGAAAATCACATTTATTGCTGACAAAATCTGAGGGCCAAAAACACTAACAACCATTATGCTTTGCTTAAATTAATTATGCATCTATTTAGCAAATTATACAGTCAAATTGTTTGATTTTTAAATTCATTAGGCTGGGCATTTGTCATGCAATTTAATCAATACATGATGTTGGCACATTGTCAATAAAGGAAAACTGCACCAACATGAACCAGCTGCAAACTCTTTTGCAATCAATTTATTGTATTTCATTTGAATCTCATTTCACAGGTAATAATAAAATGGAAACATGGAACAAGGTCTTACAGAATTTCTTCTCATCCCCTTAGTGAAAATAGGTAATGTTTGCACAGGTGTTGATTTTAATGAGATGCCATGTTCCTGCCTCCATACCTAACAAAACTTTCACTACTTAAATTTTTGAATGACAGCATTTTATGATTCATATACAATTTATTTGTGTTACTATAATGGCACATTCCTTTCACAAAATATATAAAACCTTACACAAAGGAAATCTAATGGACACTATCAGATAATGGCTTGTCAAACAATAACTGAAAAGATAAAATGTGGGTAATATGTGATTCTATAAATACTTCAATAGAATCACACTATTCTACTTCCAGTGCTTAAAAGAAATCAGCAACTATTTATGCATGTTGCCTAACAGGTCTATGAGACTCAAGAGTTATTTGCTCTTGATGTCACAGTGGATCTTGGAACTCAAGTTTTCACGAATACGTATCAAACTTGAAATGTCTTCATGGAACACTGCTGCCCTGCCTAAAATGATCTAAATAAAAACCTTAACCAAAATTCAGTGGCTGGACAAATGATAGATAGATGGACAAGGGTAAGAAAGTACATAATATGCCCCTGCAACTGGTCTGGTGGGGCATAACAAAAACCACATCATTGCTTAATGTAGATTAAAACCAGTGACTACTGAATTCAGGAATATTACATCTAAACCAACCCCTGAACTCAGCTTTTTTCACTCTAGAATTTGAATAGGTGCATATAAGCATCAGCAACAAGGTATATAAAAAGTAACCATCGATAGCATTTCCAAGCTGGTTCTCTGTGCCCTGATTATTTGCAAGTCCACCAAGTAATCAAGGTGCTTGAATTTATCCCTTCAGCCATGCAGCATTTCTAATTAAGATTCTCCTGTGATGTTATACCAATCATATCAAAAAGAATTAAAGAATACGATGCATACTCAAAAAGGTGCCATTGACTGACTGCCAGATACAGATTCAAGTCTACGTATTTTGAGACCACTGAGATCAATTAAATTAAAATAAATGATGACACTGGGGACATTGCCTCAGTCCTCAGATGCCAATACCGTGAGTAATAACTTATGCAACCAAGTGTAAAGAATACACAAGAAAATGGAATAATCATACTGCTTATATCCCAAATAAAACAGTTGGTTTCCAAACTAAGATTTCAGTTTACTGAGAACTGTGACAAAGGTTGAAAAAAGCACCCATGAAGGAGTTATATGTACCATATTTCCTTGCTTATAAGTCTAGTCCAACTTCCAACTGCACAAAAATCCAGATATGCCGTCACACAATGCACTTGCAGATCTGAGTCAATGCAATTTGTTAAGAGTAATCATGAAAACAAACAACACAGACCCTTATCAACTTGCACATTATGTAACAAAAGATCAGAGTCTATGTTAATAAGACTCAATTTTGAAGCAAGTCACTGCAACCATTACTAACTGATTTCTAATCTATCTGTAGAAATTATTACACTGAATAAGATTAAAGAACCATTAAAATGAACAATACTTTAGTATCAGGACGAATATGCTGAAAGGAACTTCATGTAACTGTTCATATCTGAGGTGATGTTGCTGTTTTGAGTTTAATACCATTTCTCACCACAAGATAGACGTATATGGTGACCTGTACTGTGCTGTATTGTTCTTGTACTTAAACTCTACAACAGGTTTCCCTACTCAAACTTATATTTCAGTTAGGTAGAGAAAGAACGCAAGAAAACATCAGCAAGAACCACCAACCCATGAGAACCTACTCGCAAGCTTTTTGACATATACAGGTAAAACCCATTATAACACGATGCTCGGGGTCCAAAGAATAACATCGCGATACAAGCAGGATCGCATTAAAAAAATTTTTGAAAAACTTCCCATTTTAAAAATGTGTACTGAAATTTTAATGTCATTAGTTTCAACTAACATCTTGATCATATATCGTTTGTTTTGTTTGCCAGGTTTCATCAGATATCAAATATACTTCAGTTCTAATTGTATATGATGCCAATATGGTGGAAACGGTGCAAAGTGAAGTTAAGGCAACATTAAACACAGTGCTGGGATTAAAAATCTGCTAGAGGTACAAATAATTGGCTTTTCTGAAAGCAAATATTTAGGATGTTAAAAAGACAGGTCACCTTAAATTAAAAAATGGCAGCCATGCTACCATCGCATTATAAGTGGAATCGCGTTATAAAGAATTACATTATAACGGGTTTTACCTGTAGTAACCCACATTGGCCAAGCCTGAGACAAATGTGAGATAGCAGTGATTGGTAAGCACTAGCATTTTAGACTCCTTGGCCACCCGGGCCCCTTCTGTGCTGATGTAACGTTGTTGTTGTAGGGCTTAACGCCATTTTACAGCACACGATAGGCTATACATGGCGGCCAGTATTAATGGTGGAGGAAGAAACCGGGAAATACCCGGAAAGAACCACCGACCCACGAGAAGCTACTGGCAAGCTTTCTCACATATCCACGTTCGACGAATCCGAGACTCGAACCCACGCAGACAGAGGTGAGATGGCAGTGATCCGTAACGGAGAGCGCTTTAGACCATTCGGCCACTCAGGGCCCCTGCTGATGTAATAAGAGTAAATACATAAATAATATGCACTGCCCTCTAGAAATTAAAAGGGACCAATAATTTCAACTTAAAGGGTCCTTATGGGCCCTTTTCTTGCAAAGCATGACTGGTTACCTCTAAAGCCTTACGTTTGAAGAATTTTTTAAAACATTATTAAGTACCAGTCATGTCAAGCATGACTTGCAAAATGTGGCACATGATAATTTGAAAAGTTGTCTTGTACTTAAACATCTACAACAGATTTCCCTACTCAAACTTATGTTTTAGTTTCTTGCCTCCACCACCCTTAGACAAAATGAAAGCATCTTCCTGCTATCAAGGTCAGCAAATAATGTATTTGATCTCATGAAGTATTTTCATCAGAAAATTGGTGTGATGTATCATGAAGACATTTATGACCCCTCACTTAAGCGCAATTCAAAGAACAACAGAACATAATTTTGATGTAATTATGTTCTTAGTTTCTATCTACATAATCCAAAATGGCCTAACTATATCATAAATATTCATAAGCAATTAAAATACTGTAATTTAGAGGGAAGAAATTCTTCAAGTAATCTTTACAGCCTTTTCAAATGAACATGCCACAATTAGGATCCATTACACATTTCCTATAAAGTATATATTTTACAGGTAAGTTAATTCATATCTGTCAGTCAGGTAAGGATCCTCTCTGAAGACAGGTAAGTACCTGTTATGCAATATAGACTATATTATCTCCAACCAATACAATCTATAGATAGCAGAAGCATGCAATGGCATGGCTGAGGGTGGGGGTTATTATAAATCTTTTGCAAGCTTTGAGACAGACTGAATACAGAAACAATTGACTGTTTGTTTCATGTTACCAGCCATTCAAAAATCTAATATAAGGCAAGGTTAAAGTAGTGCTGAGGTCATCAGGTTTCATAAATTTGTCTTTTTTACCAAGCAACATTGAGAATATTCAATCAAACAGTTGTTCCAAAGTGATCTTTGAAGCTTTTCCATAAGTCTGATCTATAGACTGTTTAGAGATTTTACCAATTACTGACAATTAGGAGTGGTTGTTTCACCTGTTAATTAATATGTAAAGTAGAAAAGTACTTGCCAATTACCTTATCTGTCTGTATACAATATATACCCAACTGCAAAAACTGTGGTGACAGATCTGTTAAAAAATTATGGAGACAGATCTGATGTAACATAATGTGCCGACAGAGCCAGGTTTACGCTGACATTCTACGTGTCAGTACTTGGACTTCAGAGGAACAACTAAGACCATCATCCGCTGGAACATTATATGATGATCTAAAACCAGGAGACATGTGGGTCACAGTAAGAAGGACATGCATTCAAATCAAGTCACTGCATCAATTCATGTCACATACCATGGTGTGTCCATAGGCAAAGCAATGTACTCTGATTGCCTTGCTCAAAATAACCTTCATGTGTTGCTGTGCCCTAAACTGAATCAGTAACCAAAGATTACTCTGTTAGCAGTTGGGTTTGCACTATATATCAATGATGTCATCATGTTATCATCATTGCTGGAATCGGCATGATGATGATATTGACTACACCCAAAAAATAACTGACAATGCTATATTGTTTTTTTTATACTCCCACCTTACACCCTCCCCCTCCACCCCACCCAAGATTGAATCCCCTTACAATTTTCTGCAATTGTGAGCACTAATACAGGGTACCATATTTACCCTAATTAACTGTTCTTAGAATTAGCACATTCCAATCAATACAGATTTATAAAATATAAACAACAAGTCTATAGGTGAGGATAAGTCAGGTACCATGTCCAATGGAATTTTCTGCAAGTTGTAACCCTGGCCTTCACATTTCAAGCCAGGCCTATGCCTTCAGTACATTCTGTAGAGAATGACTCATTTCTAATATAAATATCATGACACAACTTTGCTGATACTGTAACAAAGTGTTAATAACATGATACAACTTTTGGTTCATGATACATCACTACTATAAGCAGGTAGTATGTTTCACTGAAGAGACAAAGGATATTCATAGGTAAAGACTAGGTACCATCATTAACCTAAATATTTGGACCATCTAATTTTCTGGACACCATATTTCAAAACTGGTAATAATTTTCAATAGTATTGGTAGATAAATTCTGCAGATGCAATGTAATCTTTTAACCACATGTAAAAAATTAAGGTTGGAACAAAAACTAAGTTATCACATAGTTGGTAGACTTTATATGCAGTGTGTACAGTTTTGTAATTGTATATGCCAACATCGTAACATATCGCTCTATGTGAATCTGATTGGTCCAAATAAATCCATGATAATCTTTGTGCAGTATTCTCATTAATGACCAGGGGAATTTTTTAGCCTCACCTTCTGGAACCTATCAACAATAGGTGACCATCTTTCTACTAAATTGCCCTAGTGCTATTTGGGGAGAAAAAGGTTAGATTTAGTGCAATATGGCCAATTTATCCCAATGAATCCCATTTTACAGTTGGAAATGAAATTACTAGTATCAGTCAATGGAGAGAGGGCTTGGGGGGGTGTCCAAGCATATAACTGGTACCCCACCCTAAATACAAGCGTAATTAAAATGACAACCTGTAGGAGTAAATAAACTTACCTTTCTTTTGTGTAATATTCACAATCTTTTTTCAAATAATAACGATGGTTTTAAACTGACAGAGAGTAATCAAAGCACAGTATTCTTCCAAATTAAATAATACAAATACTGGATCACAAAACATTAAATCTTACATCACTATTACACATAGCAACACCTTTGAAGATTTAGTAAACTTTCTGCATTGGATTCCAGTAATAATCCTTTCACATGAATATCCAACAACTGGAATGCTACTCAAGTCTAATCAACAAACTTTAGATGGAAACATGGTAAACAGTCTCATTGAAATCAATGTATATAGTGCATCAAGTACTCAAAGCAATTGAACCAAGTGACATCGCATGGGAATTTCCACTGGAGATTTGGTGTGCTGACAAATGATGTGTTATCATGTCAGATTTTCTATTAATTTGGAAGGATAGTTACTCCTTGAATTACAATTTGTAAAAATAAATCTACTTCTAAATGTCACTGGTTATTGAATTGTGCATTATTGATTCAACTCGTGTATGGAACTATTTTTTCATGTACAAGAATTGAAAGGTGTACATCTGTGCCAGAATTTAATGATACCAAAAATCACTTGTTCTTCTTTCTATCCAAACACTTTCCATTAAGAAAAAAACAATGTGATAAACAGAATCACAAATGGTTAATGATTTAATATTATATTAATGAAACCCACTGAACAATTTTCAATATTAAATCAATATGTGTTTGAGATCTACTATAAATGTTCTACCCATATCCAAAAATAGGTGATTTACCATGGAACTTGTTACCTTAATAATAGTCTTAGTTCCTCTTGCCCATAAAGCATATTTGTTAACCTTTCTACTGGCTGGGAGAGCCAGAGATTGGCATATAACAAATCTAAAAAAAAAAATTATTTTTACCAGAGTTCACCATATTCTTAATTGCCACTCTTTCACCTTATCTTACTAATTTCTAGTCATGAACTTAAGTAGCAAGGAGGGTCAGAATAATTTAACTTTAAATATGTACCAAATTAAGAATCAAGCTAAACTTCCTTTCAGATGACGAGTCCATCAACTTTCAGATGACGAGTCCATAAACTTTCAGATGACGAGTCCATCAACTTTTCAAGACTCATGTTTACTGCTGCCATTGATGGCACATACTCATAATGGAAGATGCGCTTGCTCAAAACTGGGCATATCATTCTTACTGATAAAGAAATTTCAATTGAAAACATGCATCTCATACCACTAGACCATACCATCCCATACCACTAGACCATACCATCTCATACCACTAGACCTAATGCAACACATGATATCCAATGACAGTATATCTACATGAACAACAAGAAAAAGAACTGCCAGAACACCAACTGATATTCATTATTTGTATAAAAATAATGCCAAAACATTGACATACAAGTGGTCTCCATTGCAAGCATATATAATACAACCTGTTTTACCCAACCCATATCAAACCAGTGCTGAGTGTGCTGGAACCATCAGAGACATTAACAAAGATATTAATTTTCTAAATAAAATACTGTGTTAAAACAAGCAATTTTCATAATTTTCATCTGCACACAAATAAACTGGACAGCAAGAAAAGTAATTATTTTTAATGTCTAAAAACTGGATAAATGGCATTAATCAAAATATAGTCTTCAAAAATAAAGGATATGGAAAGAATGGGTAAAATACAGCTTTATTAACACTGATTTCCATTTATCTGAACATTTTAGTATCTGAACACTGTATGAAAACAACCATTCAATAAACTTATAATTCATCGATCCATATGCCACATTGATCTAGACAAGAGATGTGGAAAGAAAAGTGTTTGGATTAATGAGGCTTGACTATATACAGAATGGATGACATAATAAATACTGGTCCATAACATTTATCACACAAAAATATGAGGAAACAAAATCCATGCTGGCTAACATCTTCATGTCCTATTTCTTCTAGTATTCCATGAAGCTAGAAGGAAACACCACCAAAGGCCAAGAAGCAAATCTTTCTTTTGTCTCATGGGGGGGGGGGGTATTGCCATGCATCCAAAGTATCAAATGATATTAATATGTACTAATAGTTTAATGTCCAAGATACTGAAATAAAAAGTTTCATGCAGATCGCTAGAGAAAAATATATAAGTCATGTGTGAGTTAATTTTGATTGAAGATTGAAGTATTTCTATGAACATATTCAAACCAAGCCAAGTGACTGTTGGCAATATTGCTTGATAAACTGAACTAATACAAACATACATGCAGGTCATCTGAGATAAACAAAAAATACTGTTGGCCATTGTGGTGGGAAATAAAGGTTACAATAACTTAATTTTCACTGAAAGATGTAGTAGACCAAATGACACATCTATATACCAAAATAAGTGACATTACAAGCAGTGTCAGAGAAACTGGTGTTAATACAAACACTACCATACTGTAACCTGGATTAAACACAAAGGTTAACATTAAACCAACTGTGAAATATAAGTTACAATGACCTAATATTTACTGGAAAGTGTGGTACTTCAGATCACATGTCTCCATACCAGCATATGTAACTCTATAAGCAATAGTCTGAAAAAATTACTTCAATGTAAACCTTAACTTCATTGTTGATGCCTGCTGGAGAGATGCAAAGATGGGCAGACATCATCAATCTGGAATCACTATGTAATCTGACCAAAATTTAATCTTTCAGCATTATTATACCAAAGTGTATCATTGGTAGTAAAAGATCTGATCAATAATGCTTTACCAATTACAACAAAGCAATGCATGAAACAGTAATGACCAATCAAATGCTCATGATGTTTTCAAAAAAGTTTTCAAAAGTTCATGATATGGTGCCTTTGTAACTGGATAGTAAATAGTTCTGGAGATTCCTGTGATGTAAAGCTATTCTACAAAAAATAACTATATGAGACAAAGAGATGCGAGTAGTAAAACCAACACTGTGGTCATAATATTTTGTGCAGTACCAGTACAAGTTGTAGTATAGTTGTAGTAGTAGTAGTACGTAATGGTATAAAATGTTTTAGCGATAATTTTGCAGTAGATTCTGTCTTGGTCAGCTTGACACGTAACCATTAAGACTGACATATGGGCAAGGTTCATAATTAATTGCTCACTGTGAAGGAATGTCATATGTTCTGTTTGGGGCAAGAACTGAATTTTAATTAGAGTTTGTTTGATAATGATCAAAGACTTGGCAGAGGCCAGTGTTAATGTAAGGCCAATCACAGAGTTGAGACCAACAAGAGCAAAAATTTTTGGAAAGCTTGGGCCATTTGAAACACTGGTGTCATAAAATGATCTTTTCCAGAATAGTTATTAAAAATGGTAGACTAAAGAGGATTATTCTCACTTCAACAGGAGTGTTAAAATTTTTGGTGGTTTGAGAAACTAATCCTGACTGGCTAAGCAAAAAGAAGGGTGAGTGTGTGCCTTGATGGAATTCAAGGTTTTAAGTAATCTCCCTCACAAAATTAGACAACCTAAGTTTCTGAGGCAAGCCAGAATTTAGCTCTGGTAAATAATAAGCATTTCTAAGTAGACTGTCTAAGGGACCTTTGTCTGAAAGGTGAGGAAATGAAAGCAAGAGATTCACCTGCATAACAAGAGTCTCAGTAAAGCACATGGTTAGTTGCAATTGCATACAATATATTCATTGATGTAAGTTTGTAATTATTTGTTGAATTTATTTATTTTAAATTCATACATAAATTTTTCAGTGAGTTCAGAAGCTAAGGGTTTGCATGCCTTTGTCTTAAACGTTATATGACTCATGTACTGTTTGGATGTGTTCAGATTTAGTGGTTTGTATGTAATAGAAGTCATTTAGTGTAAATGGGGAGATTGAAAATAGTGAATGACAATAAGACTGATTACTTGTCACAGATTAAAATACAACTGTAATAGAAATAAATTAAATAAAAGCTAAGGAGTTTTGAAGCAGCCCGAAACTGACAAGACTTGTAATAATTTTGCATTGCAGATGAATACATCTGTTCCAAAAAGAGTGGTTGGTTCAAAGGAATTTGATAACCTTACAGAAACTCAATGAGAAGTAACTTGATAGCAGTGCAAGCAGTACAAAAACATTTTTTATCAGGATAATAAAATATACAGTTTTTATTTGAAAATTTGTATGAACAATTCATTATGTTAGGAAAACTGTCTAGATTTATGGTCTGCTTGTGTTAGGAATTGCCCATGACATAAATCAGTCTTGAAGGTGGTTACATTTATCATGAATCTTAGTCAGTTTTGAATGGTTTACATCTCATACAAAATATATTTTATGCAATGAGATATATGAAAAGTTTATGATCTCTTCAGTACAGAATTTTTATTATTTGAGGAAAGTATTATTTTATTGTTATCCTGGAGTGAAAAAGAAAAACATATCCAATCAGACCAAGGGATGCTAATATTGGGAGCTGTAAACATGTAGTGTTGTGCTGCCAATTTGTATTAAGGTAATTATCTTCAGAGTTCAGTTATCTCCCACTTAGATGGTACCACAGGAGAAAAAAAGTCCTTATCATTGTGAATAATTTAAATAAAATTTGGTAGTTAACATTCAACTAGCAGTTACATAATGGAACATGAGATTATTTAATTTATAAAAATATTTTTAACTGGCATAAATTTAAACTTACTACTACTGAGCAATGATTTTTACATAAGATTCTTCTCTTCCTAGTATAAAATTTAAGAATTTTAAAAGTACTAGTAGCTGTGGACATGCTTTATTAGCTCTGTTCGTCATATCTTTAATTTTCTTATCTGAAAGAGGACTCAACACTTTTGTCACTATGTGAGCAATTTTCATCCATTTCTGTCTGTTTGTATGAGAACTTTTGTGCAATTTTCAAGCTAATGAACATTATTTTGACTAGATCTGAAAAATATTTTCCTAAAGTAAATAGGAGATTATGTTCCTTTATAAAGTTGGCAAACAGTATCTCTGCACAAATATTTTTATCCAAATTTAAGATTGTGCAAATTATGGATTTCAGTGATGGGGTATCAGTTGTCTCGTTTAATATCCTTCAACATGCTGCATGACACATAGTGTTATTCTTGCCACCATAGTAGAATTTAAAGTCCGCTTTATGGGAAGGGAAGACTTGATTCAAACATGAAACTCCCATTTCCATGCATCATTGATTTTCATGTGATGTTTTGCTTGCTTTGATTGTGGTATTTTTGCACTGGGATATAAAACACACTTTGACATCTCAACAAACTTCAGACACAGAAAAGCTGAACTGCCCCAGACTGAGTTCTTTTATCCATGCATAATCGATAAATCACTTTAATCCTTTTGACACTACTTTTGATCACACATAGTTTAATCCATGTCAACAAACTTCTAACATCGAAGCCAACCAACCCTGCTGACAGAATCAAAGGGGCATTAATTGCTTTATGCTGCCTTGAAATTAAGCAACTAAATCATCTTGCCATGCTTAATTAAGCCAGTTCACAGTCATGTGATCACTGGCAGTATAACCATAAACATACTACAGTGAAAGCAATGTGTGAAAAAAAAATTCAACAATAATTTTTGTGTAAATGGGAGACTTGAGTGAGGGACAGGAGACACCTCTTCTCGGAAGGAAAACCCTCCCATCTGGGAGCTTTATGCTTGCCAAGTGTAAACCATCCAGAAAGTCTGGTTCTGGTATGTGATGCAGAAGTACTATTATTGTACATTGACTTTGCTCCTTGATAGGCTTCAACCTTGATCTTTTGACCTCAAAACTGACAGGCTTCATCTTTACCCAAAGTGCAAGCTATTAGTAATGTTTTGCCCAGGCATGCAATGTAGAACAAATGTCAGTGTGGAGAAACCATTTTTATTATTTCAGCCATACTGACCATAACCTTTTGGTCCCAACATTGACAGCCTGCTTTATTGCCCTAAGTGCAACCCATCCACAGTGTTTGGTAGCTGTAAATGGTGTGGAACTCATGCCTGGAAATTGGAGTTTTATCTTTCAGTTACAGTGACAATGACATTTAAGCTACAGACCTATCAATATGGTTTTTCTTGTACCCTAGCCATCCACAAACTTTGGTAACTTTATATGGTGGACAACTAAAGTTATTGTGCAGAAATGAAATTGATAAAACACAGACAGACAGACATTATAGCACAATACCCTCCACCTTATGGCAGATGCATACAAATAATTTAAAGTGCAACTTTTTGCAAAGGTGGATCAGTTAAATAATAAACTGCCTTATCTAAACAAAAAGAAATCCTCCATCCTATGATTTCTCCGAGAATTTCATACAGTGCGAATTCCCACTATGGCATTTTCGTAACCTGGAGGAAGGGGGGTCACAATTATTACAGAGTGACCAGAACTTCATCTATGAATAGACCCATTACAGTATGTTATAACATATGTACATGTCTGATAAATAATTTTAACAAATAAAAATCAAACTAACAGTTGTTTATCTTAATTTACTGGCATGGTAGAAGTGATCATTTGTTATGACAGTAGCTCTAAGTTACATCATTAGAAATGCATGAAATAGAAAGGACATTGGCATAAAAAACAGAAAACTATATGTCTGCCATTGTACAACCTCACAACTGTGCTTAGCGACTAACCAGAGGATTTTGGGGGTTTGGGTGATACCTGTGAGATTCTGAGAAAAAAAACTTAAAAAAGAAATTATTCTTGCTCTGATTTCAAAGAAAATTTTGATGGTCATTATATTCCTTGAAAAAAATATCTTGAAATAAAAGAAAAATAATTCTTTGACACCCCTCCTCTCCAAATATTAAACAGTTGGTCCCTTAGTACAATAATGTACATGGAGTATACATACCATATATACTCGCTTATAAGTAATGTCAAACTGCAAATAATCAAGATTTTGATCTGCCAAGAAATAATGCACCTGCAGACAGGGTTTATGTTAATTATTTTATTCTCAACAAACAGCATAGATCAAATCTTCCAGCACACATTATGTGATTGCAGATCTGGATATATGCACTTGGTTGGAGTCATCTTATAAGCATGTATATATGGTAAAACAAAGATATGGTATGAAAAAATATTTATTACTAGAAAATAATCCCGATTCCATGAGGGCATTTACTTGGGTTTTGGATGATCTCTGTCATTTTGGATAATCTTATTCTTTGGACAGTTATTGCCTTTTTGTAGGCCCAAATTGGTAGATAACATTCTTTTATCACCAGATAATTAATACAAGTGTCCCACTGCTTCAATACAAAATGTGAATCACTATGTGCATGATTTGTGGCAGCTGAGCTAGAAATCTAACTCTTATATATTTTAAAGGGGCACTGGTCTTTTCCAGAACTGAAAATTTAGGGAGGAAATCACAACCCCTTTGGACCAAAAAGTGAAAATTTCTGGAAATAGGAGATGTAATGAAAAGATAAAGGTACAGCCAAAACAATAATGCATGATATTTGCACACTGTTCATTTTTGGCATGATCTTCAGAAATAATCCCACAATCTTCCATCTTAGAATAGAACACCAAGGGGATTCATTAAATTTTGATGCGAATTGGTGCAACTGTACACATACTGGAGAAAACACTGCCTCTGATGGACAGGCAAGTACATATCCCTTGCAATAACAGTGCATTAAGTGTTTGCTTTGTGGTCTTCTTACTTTCTGATTCCCAAATTTATTAAATGGTTGGTGTTCACCTCCAGGTTGGTTGGTGTCCTTTACCACAAATACCACTTCAAGCAAAAGACTTTTGTCATCAAGACTATCTGATGTAAGGAATAGTAAAAAAATTGTCTGCTATAATAAAATGCAAAACCAGTCAAAAGTGAGGAACTTTGGCCTACAAAATGCACTATACAGACCATATAATACCTGCAAATCTTCCAACATTATTCTTTTGAACAAATTCTCTATTAATATAATACAACAAAAGTACTTCATTTTACTTCATTAAAATTTGCACTCCTGCATTATTCATGGTTACAAAATGCCTAAGAAAATTTTGCATGCTTGTGATATATGCAATTGCCTACACTGAGAAACAATGGCCACTGATCTTACAGAATGAAACACAGAACAAATAGATTTTATTAAACTGCCTGTACCTATGTAAAATGTTAGGTCATGCATGTTACTGTACAGACTCCTTTTATGACAAACTTACAGTAACAATGTCATAATCTAATATTACATGTACAATTGCAATACCTTTCAGTTTTCGTGATAATGAACTAACAATGTTGTATAAGCCTAATGATTTCAAAAGAAATCTTTAACACAGACTGACACTATGTGACTTACAATAGCCAATGTGCTAATGCTTCAAACAAATGAAATGCACAATCAAAGTATAAAGGTACTGGCTAATAACTGAAATTTGAACACTGATAAGTATTGTGTGATTACAGTCAAAGTCCCAATGCTTCAAACAAATAATGAACTACACAATCAAAGAGTAAGTGTACGGGCTAATGACTGAAATTTGAACTCTCACAAGTACTGTGTGATTACAAAGTCCCAAAGCTTCAAACATATAATGAACTACACAAAGCATAAAGGTAGTAAACTACTTAATGACTGAAATCTGAACACTGATAGATAATGGGTTATTACAGTCAAAGTCCCAATGCTTCAAACAAATACTGAACTGTGTGCAAATTCAAGGTATCAAGGTACTGGCTAATGACTGAAAATTGAACACTGACAGATACTGTGTTATTACAGTCCAAGTCCAAATGCTTCAAAAACAAATAATGAACTGTACAATTAAAATATCAAGGTACTAATTAATAACTGAAATTTTAGCCCAGACTAAAACTATGTGATTATTACCAAAGTCATAATGCTTCAAACAAATAATAAACTGCACAATCAACATATCAAGACACTGGCTAATTAATAACAGATTTGTTCACTAAATGCATAGCCATACAAGTATCTTGACTTATATCACTTTCATTTTGACTTTATATGTATTTTTAAATGTTCCACTGGGTTCCCTGGTAGCGACAAACATGGCCAACATGGGTGTGTGAGAAGCTTGCCAGCAGCTTCCAATGGGTTGGTGGTTCTTCCTGGGGTTTTGCTGGCCACCTTGTATCATGCACTGATAAATGACTTTAAACAACAAAATATGTTTCACTGCTAAAGTTTCTGAAGATCTTTTGGAGAACTGTTTTAAACACCTGTTAGAGAATTCTTCTTCTGAAAAACATTACCAAGCTAACTCTCATGCAGTGTGTAAAATAAGAAATTTCAGCATCAACCACACTTCCCTTCTACAGTCATCCTTCATTATAACAAATGTTCAGGAGAACAATAAAAATATTGAGCATTATAAAAGAGGTGATCTTTTACTGAGATACAGTATAGAAAGTAAAGTGATCCCCTTAAACACTGTTGGATGGGGGCCAATACAAGTGTACAGTTAGAAGTGCATTCGTCTTGTCCAAGGTAGGCACATACTTGCCATAACACGATGTGTCACACAAAAAACAAACATTTTTATTCCTTTAAGTCCTTTGAAGACAGTGAGTGAGCTCATATGTACTAATTTGCATAGGTAAAATTCACAAAGTGGAACAACCCAATTCATTTTAAGCTGTAGGCAATCAAAGAGGTGCTGGATGCATGTAAAAGAATGACAGTTATTACATATAATTGAGAATGAGAATGTTTAAGCCATCTGTATTAAAGCTTATTGGCATATCTGTGAAAAGCAGCAACGTTTTACTGAAGTTGGATTTTACTCTATATATATAAGCATGACTATTTCAGTTGGAATACAGTGCTTAAGTGTGATTCATTTTTCAAGGTGATTCAGGAAGCAATAAGCTAAAATCAAAGCAACCAAATTTAAGCTCATCAAATATAGCTCCAGGCTGACTTTGTGAAACACGGCAGACGTGGGGATGGGAGGTTTTTAATTCATTGCACCTACTGTAAAGCAACATACCAACATAAGTCATTATGGAGTGTATGGCATGTCAAAATAGGAGCACTACCTATATGTAACATAGTCAGCATGTTAAACTGAACATTCAGATTAATTGTCTTTATTATTATTCATTATCTTAAGCTTGTTAAAATGCTAACTATGATTTTTGCTAGGAAACAGATTGTTTGACGGACAATAATAATCAGGCCCTCATGTTTGCACAGCTGCTTTGTTTTGATAAAGCATTAACACCTGATCTGGATAGAGGTGTTTATATATATAACTGCTGTATTACCTGTAAATCCTCCATTAAACTTTGCAATATTATGTCCCCCCCCATGAAATGGACAAGCATATCTCGTGGTCAAACTGCATCAGATACAGTTCTGACAATTCTAACATTATGGTCATCAAGAACAACTCAGTTCTAACCAGAATTCACCCAATGTGACACCAATTCTCAGAAATATGGTCTTCGAATATTGATCTGCCATGGCATGAACAAAACAAACTGCCCATAAGTCCACAGGAATTTTATAAGAAATTGGAAAATGATGTGCGGATACAGAGAACTAAAGAGGATAAACTTAAAAATCTAAAAAACGTATAATAGAAAGAAATAGAACTGTAAAATACCTGAAAAGAAGTCAGAGTGAGGAACACATGTTGCACATGAAATAACACAAAATGGCAATGAACAATGAATTGACAGAGTTGGAGAAATATTTTTAGGACCAGAAGAAATGAGCCGGAAGAAGGATCCTTTCTTGAATGTGCACACAAGGAGGGCACACAAGAAATTCTTATGACAGAAATACTCTTAGAAAGAAGACCAAGTAAGGCTACAGTAATGATAGCTCTACAAATTATGAATAAGGACTTCATCTTCATTAGTTTGACTGAATCACTTGATAGAAAGGGTTTCAAAGGGTATATACTAAGACCAAAGGGAACCAACCTGGAGAAATGTTGTTACTGTTGTTGTTGTTATAGGGTTTAACACCATTTTTCAGCACAAGATAGGCTATACATGGTGGCCAGTATAAGTGGTGAAAGAAGAATCAGGGAGAACCCTGGAAAGAACCACTGACCCACAAGAAGCCACTGGCAAGCTTTCTCATGTACCAACATGGGCTGAGCCTGAGACTGGAGAAATGACTATTGAAAGAGAAAAAGGTTTTATCAAGGAACCATCACCAATATTATGGAAAATAAAGAAGAAAACTGCAGAACTGCACCCATCAGACATACCATTAGAGATACCCCTACAGGCAACAGTGGAGAAGTTCAAAGAAAAATTTAACATCAAAGTGACAAAAGAGCGAATGGACACTCACCCCCTAAATCCTATCAAAAATAGGATAAGGATACTTGAAATAGAGAAAACAGAAATAAAGAAAATGAAACCAGCCCGTCTTCTACATGGTTTTCTAACAAAATCCTGGTATAAAGAGTGCATCCATCATAAAAAGTGTAAGAAATGTGGGAATACTGGCCATACCCCACAAAAATGTCCAAAGATCCAAGAGGAGAGTAAACAGCGAGTCTGTGTCTCGGAAATGACAATTTTTCCTAACCAAAAGAAGCAACAACAGCAGCTAGAACAACAGGATAAACTGATAAAACAGATAGTGCAGAACACCAAACAGAGACAGAATAGGCAGGAACAACAACGGAAACAAAAGCAACAGGAAATGATAAGTTTTCTGGAACACCATCAGAACAGCAAACAGGAACAACAGAAACAAAAACAACAGGAACTTAACAGAAACATAAACAGCAACAACAAGAACAACAAAGCAAGGACCAACATCAGCAACAAGGGTAAAAGATTGTGATGCCCCAACAGATAGAAGGCACAGATAAAACAACAATGACAACAATGAATAATAAACAAGAACTATTTGCAGAATGGAATAAGGAGAAAGAAAGGAAGATGAAAAGACCTAAACTGAGAGCTAGAATGAAGCATACAAGTCTGAAAATGGGAACACAAGAAAAAGAAGTGAACAGGAAGGATTACTACCTACTGTCACTTTTGATGAGGATTTGGAAGATCCTGAATGAATTCAACACTTCCTAAATCTTTAATAAAAAAAAATTTAAAAAAATTTTTTTTAAAGACAAACTTGACTCAAAAATAACAAAAATAGAAAACAAACATAGAACAAAAACAATATTACTCTATATATAACATATCTCTATATCTAACATATCCCTATATATAACATATCCCTATATATAACATATCTCTATATATAACATATCTCTATATATAACATATCTCTATATATAACATACCCCTATATATAAACATATAATTCACCAACACATAATGTAAAGCCTTCAGGTAACAATACCATTATGGCAGGGGGCCTCCCTTAAAGTGGTCTGAAAAGATCAAACTAGGGAGATACCCCAACCCACCCTCAAATAAAAGGATTCACCCAAAGAATCCAGCAAGGAAGTTTGAACAATAATACCATCCAGCCTCTTCTCTAGTGAGTGCAAAGATGAACACTATCATACATTACCTTCAAGCCTGAGTGCAAAGATGAACACTATCATGCATTACCTTCAAACCTGAGTGCAAAGATGAACACTATCATGCATTACCTTCAAACCTGAGTGCAAAGATGAACACAATCATGCATTACCTTCAAACCTGAGCTACTGAACTACCAAGAGCAGCAAAGACTGTATCTAACTAAGCATATGTTTTGCCATTCAATGAATTTTAAAGGCAGAAACTTGGTTTATGTTTTCATTTAATGTCAGTGTGGCTGTGATTATGTGAGTGCACATATGTGTATGGGGATGATAACTGACAATGCTAAGTCTACCAACTATTTCTTTCTAAGTGTATGAAATACGTCGAGACAACAGAAAAGTTATTTTCTTTTATTCAGGTTGGATTTTCCAATCATGTTCTATAGGCTTATATAAAAAGATAGCTTATTCTCAATTGGACAACATCACGTTTTGGATCACATGCACTAATCCCATTGGGACCTCAAAACACACTTTTTGAGTGTCAACCCTCCGCCCAAACTGTCTCGGAATATGGCAGGTTATGTAGGCTTCATATCAAAACTACACTCACCCGAAAAGTGGATGCTATACTGAAGTGCTTTATAGTGAGGGATAACAATATCATGTCATGTCACAGCCTAGATGTCATATAATGTTCTTTAGAGCGAAGGATAACTGTGCCACGTCATGTCAGAGCCTAGATGTCACATGTCCTAAAAGAGTAAGGGATAACTGTGCCACATCATGTCATAGCCTAGATGTCAAATAATGTTCTCTGGAGTGAGGGATAACTGCCACATCATGGCAGAGCCTAGATGTCACATAATGTTCTTTAAATTGAGGGATAAATGTGCCATGTCATGTCAAGCCTAGATGTCACATGTTCTTTAGAGTGAGGGATAACTGTGCCACATCATGGCAGAGCCTAGATGTCACAAAATGTTCTTTAGAGTGAGGGATAACTGAAACATCATATCAAAACCTAGATGTCATATAATGTTCTTTATAGTGAGGGATAACTGTGCCGTGTCATGTCAGAGCCAAGATGTCACATGAACTTTAGAGTGAGGAATAACTGTACCACTTCATGTCAGAGCCTAGATGCCACATCCTGTTCTTTGTATGCTAATTATCAACCCCAGAGACAACATATGGTATCATACTTCTTATACAAGATCTGGAGGCGAAATTCATATGTAATGCTTCAACAAGAACCAAATGTGACAGCCCATCCTATGTGTACACATATTTATCAACAATAATGTAGCTGTATGGTCAGTAACCTCATAATAAAGGACTTTCTTGAAAGAAAATATTTACTTTAAGTGTCCATTAACAGCATGTGATCAGCCTCAGGAAATGACCATTTCAAAAGAAACTTAATGTAGCCTTACACATTAAAAGTGATCCTGTGCAAAGAAGAATATTAATTAAATCATTGCTTTGTATCAAATATGTTACGAGTCTATGCTCTTAAAATAGGTAACAGAAATGAGTGAAGACATCAAGCTTTGTAAAATTTAACAAATAATTTATTTCCCTAGAACAGAAAGTGAAAAATGAGAGAAAAGAACTTACAGTATTGCAAATTAAATCCAAAAATAATCCAAGACTTAAAGACACAAGTCCTAGTAATAAAAAGTCCCGAATAAAACTCAGTTCAAATCCCGAAGAGATCCAAAATTGAAGGCGATGACATGTCTACTATGGCATATGAAGTGCTGATGTGTCAACAGTCTCTTGTTGAATCACAGAAACATTATTCCAGGTTTGAATTCAGTATAAATTCCAATGAATATATTTATCCAAGAATTTTGTCAGAGCACTTTGTATTTCCAGAGAAAATAATCACTTGAATTCAATCATTTGAAGAAAATAAAATTCAGCCCAAACTCGTCACAACATAATACAACTTAAAGTGCTAGATGTAAAAACATGACCGGCAAAATCCTCACAGTCACAAGATAATATAGTACTCTGTTTCACCCCAGGTCACAATTAACATTTTCTAAAAACAACCATTAACTAATGGAAAATAACCTTCTAGAATGATCTAATGAGCCTTGTTTATTTACAACACGATAGCCTATAAAATTCACTTAGGAATCTCCAAAACCCTGACCCTGATCAACATATTAGTCATTCTTTGTTTACCTGAATGATAATCCAGTTAATAAGCTCATACACATAGAATAATGAAGCTATTATTAGTTGTTTACATAAATGGAATTAAAAAAATAAAAAAAGTTAATCAGGTCAAGCAGAAATGAACTCAGTTTTGGACAAGGTCAAATCCAGCAAACGATGTTACATTACAACAACATGTAATGAAATAACAAAATTTAAAACTAACAAACAAACAATTAAATTAAACATACATAACAAACATATAGAGAAATCTCTATTTTGCAATGGTCTCATATGTATATTGATGGTCAACACAGATCAAAATATTTATGATCATCTCCAAGACCCTCAGCCACTTGCACTACTGTATAAATAGATAACGATTCATTTGTTTTAGACAATTTTAATTTTTGAACCAACTGCTGTATCTCAATGGAATCACTATTGTACCTGTTTTCACTTGAAGCAAGAAGCTTTCCTAATGAAATCCATGCCATTTAACAGACATAGATTGGAATTTTGTATGCTTCTTGGTTATTGTGACTAACTTTGTCCAAATGCATGCTGGGATGCTGGATAAGTCAAGTTTTGAAATGGGGTCACTAAACAATATAGGAAATATGCTATTATTTCAATGGTTGATAAATGCTCCATCCAAAACTGTTCCAAGAGAATGGAATAGCTCTTTTCTGCAAGCACAAACTGATTCAAATGTTCAAAAAAGAGTAGCACCTGAGGGTCACATACCATACATACTTGTTTATAAGTCAAGTCAAACTGTAAACAACAAACATCCTGATCTGCCATGCAGACCGAAGTATATGCTGTTTATTCTAGTGATTACTCCTAACAAACTGCTGTGACCCAGATCTTCCTGTGCATTATGCAATGACAGAGTCTGTGCAGCTTGACTGACTTATAAGTGAGTATATATGGTAATGAAAAGAATATCTAAGTTGAAAGGCATCATATTCTCAAACAATTTAAGCATGAAACTCAAGTTATAGTGCAAAGTCTGACAAATGTGAAAAAACTATATATTAGAATAAAACTCGAGTCATTGAACTTGTATGATTTTCTTACATTTATTACATCTACTTTCATTCCAAATTTCAATGATGCAGATTTACCTCAAGTACTGCAACTAAATCTTTGGTTTTGAGCTTAAGCTTTGAGAATATGAGGCCTGTATAACCTCTTTGGTGCCACAGCACTTACAGATGCCCAAAAAAGTTTAAGATAAAATTAGTAAGATCACATGTTACACAATAGTAACAAGCTCTTGTTGAATTGCCATGTCATTAAACTGTTACACATTACTATTCTTGTTCATATAATTATTTTTATGTGTATATTTTGTGACTTCTCTAACATGAAAATTAAAATAAAGCTACTTAAAAACTGCCTAGTCCATTGACCATATGATGATACAAGTTTAAAATAGATCTAATCTACAGTAATTACCATATGTTCTTGCTTAAAGTCATATCCAACTACAAACAACATGGTTATTGCAAATGGAGGAAGGGGGTTTGTGCGTTTTATTGATACTTTTAATGCATTACTGGCTATATCATGTTGAAGAAATGGAAGTTAAGTGTCTTTCCAAAGGATGCATCAAGGCAGCTGACTTGGGCTGGCCTGGGTGGGCATCCAATCTTTAATCTTTGGATTACATGTCAGACAATCTATCATATATATGATACTCAGTACATATCATGCTTTGAGTCATTTTTATCTCCCCGATTATTTCTTAAAATATTTTAAGCAGATTTTGACAGCTTAACAGTATTTTTGTTTTAGTACATCTCATTTTCCAGACTGCATTTTAGCCATATATCCATTGCTATTTTACTTACAATAGGTGACTCCCTTACTTTATAGATTGACGTATACAATCCTACATTTAAGTTTTATACTCCTATAGTCACATAACCATGATATATTTATTAAAGAATATAGACTACAATGCTGCATAACAATTATAATAGATCGTCATTGATTCATTATATTTTTGTTGTTCGAGTCGTCAAAAATCATAATTTGAAAACACTCTTCATTCAACTGTTAATTTCAGAAAGTTGGTTATTTTAGTATGTCCCACTGATTCTAGTTTGTGGATTTCTCAGGCAGTAATAACAACAATTCAAAACCAATGAATACTTAGTAAACCCTGAAAACGACTTAGATGAGGAAGGAATTTTGTCAGGCCATAATACCACTATTTTCTACAACATAAATTCAATTAACTGTTTCACAGTCTGAAGGAGATTTTGAATGGCAAGATACATTTCTTGATTACAGTACTAAATTGACAACAAAAAAAAATGGTATCAGATGGACCACTCAGGCTATAGAGTAAGGCATGAACACTTGATCAGTCAAATGGAAATATGTAAAACTTAGCAGATATTCCATACTGGAATGTGCAATATTAAGCTGTAGTTTTTATTCTTAGCAATTTTCTGTTTTTTTCTTTAGTATTTATTAAACAACGCTGTCATCCAACCATACGATATTAGAAATCTGATTTAAAAACCATCCAACCATACGATATTAGAAATCCGATCTAAAAACCAGTGCAGTTATTAGATGCTTTCTTATGGGCAGTTTAATAGCATGGTTTAGGATTAATGAAGAGGTTTTGCCTCATTCATGAAAAGAAAATCCAGCACCAACACCGAAACCACAAATATCTGTTCACTGACAAGGAAATGACTCTGGTATGATGCGAAGGAAGAAGACTAAAATACAGAGGAAAAAAAACCATCTGGAATAGTCATCACTGGCACTTCTTATCTAAACCTACAAGCAAATCATGTTTATGTCAGAAGCTAACACAATCCTGTTGCCACAAGCAAGAGTTATCTGCCCTTAGAAATCCACACTATTGAGCAGTTTGGGGACTTTTTAAATCCGGAGAGACAAATGACTGTGTACATGGAAAATACAAGTAATCATATTTGTTCTTGCTATCAAGACAAGCACTGAAGACTTCAATTCTTAATTCACAATTGTACCACTGACATCATCCCCTGCATTGTAAAATCATAAATATTTGTGGGATACAATTTTTGACACCACTCTGGTGGAAATGGAAGATCTCGCTGACATAAAATTTGGTGGGATCACACTGCTTATCTTAACACTCAATACAGCAATACTTTTTTTTGTGGATTTGATTTCATAAATAGTCATCTCCCACCAAAATGCTAATTATCATTATTATCAAATTGGGTGTGTGTGTGTGTGTGATTAGGACTTTTAACATAGCTTTAACAATTTTTCGGTCATATCGCTACGATGTCTGCAGTGTGGCAGTTTAGAGTGATGTCAAGCACTGGGGCATCAAACTGCAGACATGTAGCATGATGTCCCACCCAGTTACACTATCCTGACACCTAGCTGACCAGTCCTAATACTAACCGCTTAATGCTGAGCGCCTTAAGCAAGACTGCGCTGTTAGTACCATTTTTATAAGTCTTCGGTATGACTCGGCCAGGGATTGAAACAACAACCTCCCACATCTGAGGCAGATGCTCTAACCACTAGGCCACCAAAGTGGTCGTCCAATTTGATATAGTTATTTCTTTTGATTTACTTAGTATTTATCCTTACAGTTCTTTTAACTTTCATAATAAATGTAATTTAAAACTTGACTCCAAAGAACACTACTCTAGGAGTACAACTGTCACTCAAGACCAGTTTCTTAATGCAACAATAAAAGTATGATTACCTCTATCAAGAAACCACCAGTCTGAGACACCCATCTTGAGACACCCTATTTCACTGGCAGCCTAACTGTCATGCAGACTGGTTTGGCTTTCATTGCAATGCAAATGATGACATTACTAAGATAAATACAATTAATAATAAAGACAAAACATGCCAAAGAAAAGTAAAATTAATATCAGGAAGAATGTTTTAAAAACAATGATTTAGCTACATCAAACCTTGCCTCTACTTGTCATGTATATTATGATATATTATGCAAGTTGTAAAATTTCTCAAGGACATGGATAAAAATGTATCCACTTGATGTAACAAACTGCAAGGGGCAGTAGCATTTGCAAATTGTTATTCTCTACATAGGTATACAGTTTGGGCATGAAGAAACTATTTACAGTAGCACAAGGGTGGTCTCCCAATAGAAACTTTACTTAAACTTTTCTTTTTTTCTTACTGTTTCTGTATGAATACTGTACATACTCACTTAAAAGTCGATTCCAACAGAACCAGATCAGCTATCACATAACAGCAGATCAGGGTCTATGTTGCACGTTTTACTGATTACTCCCAACAAACTGCATAGACCCAGATCTGGAAGTATATTGTGCAATGGCAGATCTGGGTCAGTGCAGTTTGCAATTGTACTCAACTTTTAAGCAAGTATCAATGACAATTTTTGCAAGTTTTTCAATCATTATCAAGACAATGGATATTAAAGTCTGTGTAAACCAAATGTTTTGATCTGCTGGAAATGGGGACCTAACTCCGATGTTAAAGTTATGAACATTTGTCTGGGCTTGGGTATAAAAGACCTGAAGAGTCTATAATTTACTTGCAAGACATTTAGCATGTACACCCAAGCCATATAAAGGATCAATAAGCTCACTACAGGTATGTTTCAAAAAGACCCATGAAAGTGTACATTGCAAAACAAACATGACTCACTGCACACTCAACAGTTTGAGGCAGGTAGGTGTCTTGTGGACATACGTAACAAGAAGTGCCATTACATATGTAGGAATGGCCACCCTACTGAGAAATTTCAAATGAATTTTTTTTAAATGAACCTTTTACCAATAAAACTTTAACATATGGACAGAAAGTCATTCATTATTTTTGCTTCCAATTACATGTGACAGTATGCACTTTTACATCATGATTTTGCATAATTAATCATGATATAAAACTGAACATTATATATATATATATATATATATATATATAGATATAGCCACGCACTGCATGCATGAAGTTGAACAGACAGCCAATAAGGAGTCATTTATTGAATGGCATGGCATGGCGTGTCATTCATCAGTTGGTAGAATAAAAGCTTTCAACTATTAACCACAAAGTAAAAAAATCCATGGAAAAATAGCGCACTATGAATATCCTGTTTGCCTTGTAAGATGTTATCTGAGAAATGTCACACTATTCGCATTTTACATGTCAATGGTTAACTGCCAACAGTTCATGGGCTAATTAGCTGCCTGCATTATTTATTTTTTCTGTTGAAAAGAGGGCGATTGTAATTTTCTTTTTCATTTCTCTGGGTAAATGCTCTCTAAAGAGGCTTCAAAACCTCCAGGATTCTTCAACTTTTCCAAGGAAGCACTACATTTACACTCCCTTCAAACTGACAACTCAAATGATTTGAAACTGTTCTTCCCCAAAATGTTGTATTATTCATTTGAAATTTTTTTCTTCTAATAATTATTTTTCATGAATTTTAAAAGAAACCAACTATATTTGTTTTATTTACCCAGAAGAAATGTGGCCAATTCAAATCAATTTAGAATTCAGTCTGTGATGTTTCTGACATCTGTGCCTTAACTTCACTCGAGGTAATAATACTGGCATTGATGAAAAGTGCCATCATTTATAAAATTTTTTGGACATTAAAACTAATTCTCATTCTCACTGTGTAGTTTCTGCGCAGAGAATATCTTTTATGTGCTGATGTGCTGAGAATATCTTTTTTGTGTTGAGAATATCTTATATAAAACAAATATTTCTGCTTTGAACTGAAGCTGCATCTGGCATGTTCAATGTCGGTCAGAAATGGACTAGGAAGACTAGATTGCATTATTAGCCTTGCTTGCAAATAAGGAACATCCTATCATACATGTTTTTTTCTCTCTCTCTTTTACAAATAAAGACAATACTGGTTGCATTTCTGGCGATTATTTTTCTTTTGATTCGTGCAGATATACTGCCATTGGAGATCAGTGTATATAAGTCTATTTGTGTCTTGCAAATGTTTCCAACAAGTTGTCTTTATTGACAAGAGTAGGCTGCTAAAGTCCAATGAAAGGCAACTATGAACCCAATCAAATTATATGGGTACTTTCTTTTTCCTGTTTGAAGGCACATGGGAAAGGAAGTGTAATTTGATATTTAATGCAGTATGCTTTGAAACTAAAATTATTTTGGTCCAGACTCTGCAAAATATTTCACAACTAGAATTTTTTTAGAGGGGGACTCAGTGGCATCCCTAAGAGAAATAAAGATCTTCAGATTTGATTATCTACATTAGTCTCTTGCCCTCTTGGCCAGAGCAATAAGTAACACTGGGAGGCCAATGGAACTCTGGCTGTAATTAATCAGAGCGCAGGCTTCAAAGTCATCTATTTAATCACCTCTTTTTCATTATAAATAGTACATTCCTTAACTTAGTTCGAACTTAATTTTTTTAAATTGCCTCAAGAAAGAACTTGAGTGTCCATAAATTTTATGTACTATTAAAAATTTGGAAAATATTGTGTCTGGAAAACTGCAAGGTGTGGGTATCAAGCTTAATGATGTAATTCAAAATAATGTGCTACAGAATTGGGATATTACTGATATACTTCAGAGTTTTTTGTTTATCCAAGTTCCTTACATACCATAAAATTATAAATATTTCTTTTTTTTACTGATAATGTCTACAAAATGAAACCCACCATGAAAAATAGATTTCTTAATTGGATGTTACATTAAAAACAGAGTTCTAAATAATTTGACAGTTTTACTCAATGGAATCGAATTAATTGTGTTTTATGGAATTGTATGTGGTTTTGTTGTAAACACTGTAAGACACAAACTAACAATACCAGAATGAGTCTACATAAATCAAAACAACTTACAATACCAGAATGAGTCTAAATCATCAAAACAACTTACAATACCAGAATGAGTCTAAATCATCAAAACAACTTACAATACCAGAATGAGTCTAAATCATCAAAACAACTTACAATACCAGAATGAGTCTAAATCATCAAAACAACTTGCAATACCAGAATGAGTCTAAATCATCAAAACAACTTACAATACCAGAATGAGTCTAAATCATCAAAACAACTTACAATACCAGAATGAGTCTAAATCATCAAAACAACTTACAATACCAGAATGAGTCTAAGTCATCAAAACAACTTACAATACCAGAATGAGTCTAAATCATCAAAGCATAAACTAACAATACCAGACTGAGTCAACATCATCAAGGCATAAACTAACAATACCAGACTGAGTCAACATCATCAAGGCATAAACTAACAATACCAGAGTGAGTCAACATCATCAAGGCATAAACTAACAATACCAGAGTGAGTCAACATCATCAAGGCACAAACTAACAATACCAGACTGAGTCTAAATCATCAAGAGTTCAATCGAACCTTTAAAACATATCAAACAGTTTTGTAACCAATAATAATTTAGGGTGCATTATATGGACCTATGTAAGTGAGTGAGCCAGTTCTATCATTTCAAATGCACACAGAACATCCAGAACTAGTCCTGATGGCCGAGTTTATACTGATCACATGATCAACAAAAGGTCCTGGTGGGTGTGGCTGCATAGTTTATATATGTCAGTTTGAGAATGCAAAGTCACACATCTTGAAAATGTAGAGAGGCAAAGGTTGGAGAACATATTTGCTACATTGTTTATTAATGTTGATTTGATGCAAATAAAGACCAGAAGAAGTCATGGGAATGGTCTTTAGCTCATCATCCAACATCTATAGTATGTTGTCTTTCCAACTGTCAGCACACGTTTGTTATTGTTACTCCTCTTATACTACTTGGAGGATTGTCATGAAACTTTACACACACATTCACCCCATCACCTGGTTTGTCCTAAATGAAAATGGTTCTTTTTCCACATCCAATATACCAGAGGCCATCTTAAAAATCTTATTATTGCTACTCCCATGGTTAGAAGTGAAACTGAATTTTAAAATTTTAGGTTATGTTTAGTTTTTTTCAAGGTTTAAAAATAGTTTGTGATTTAAGACACATAGCAGTTACAAGATTATCTACATGGTGAGCATAACATTTATTACAAATCTGATAAAGTATGATTTGAGTTCGTTCCTAAATATAATGAAAATAAAAATAAAGCTAAAATTAATAAATAATTAAAATGACCTGATGTCTTTAATTTGCATAGTTCATGCACTTTCTGTACTGATAGGCTAACCTAATGAAAAACTGTGTGTAACACCATTTAAAATTTTTTTTTTTAGGTTTTTATTACTTATTTAGGTTTCCTTCAGTTTTTTTTAAGGCTTTTTTTTGGTTTCTTAGGCCAAAATAAAATTTTAGGTTTTGCAAGGCTTTTGAGGTCCACTTCTAACCCTGTACTCCTCCTGAATGGATGGTCATACCAACAATGTGTTTTCATTAAAGATGTCTTACGATGTCTAGTTGGTCTACATTGTGCCAATCTAATATCCAATATGGCTGCTACGACAATCATCATGAAAATCTTGTTATTGCTACTCCTCCTGAATGGATGGTAATATCAACATGGGGTTTTCACAAAAAACTATGCTGTTCAGCTGGTCCTAAATAAAAATGGTGCCAATCTGACATCCAATATGGCTGCCATAATGACAATCTTCAAAATCTTGTTATCACTAATCCTCCTACATGGAAGGTTAAATCAACATGGGGTTTTCACTAAATGGCTTCTTATCATGCCTTGATGGTCTTAAATGAAATTGGTGTCAATCTGATGTCCAATATGGCCACCACAGCAGACATCTTGAAAATCTTGTTATTGCTACTTCTCCTGAACATAAAGACATATTGACATTAGGTTTTCACCAGAAGGCTTCTTGTCATGTCTATTTGGTCCTAAATGAAAACAGTGATGAGGAAAGGTCCAATATGGCTGCCACAGCAGACATCTTGAAAATCTTTTAATCGCTCCTCCTCCTGAATGATTCATATTGACATTGTGTTTTTCACAAACATCTCATTATGTCTATTTGGTCTTAAATTATAAATGGTGCTCATCTGATTTTAGAATGGCTGCCACAATGGACAGCTTCAAAATCTTATCACTCCTCTTGAATGAATGCTAATAACAGCATATAGTAAAACAAAATATCTATTAATGTTTTGTTGCTCCTAAATTAAAATGGTGCTGATTGGGTTGCTATCTTGAAAATCTTGTTTTCACTGCTCCTCTTAAGGGGAAATTAGTTGTACAGCTTTCATTATTAGAGTTTTACTGTGTCTTGTTGGTCCTAAATGAAAATGACTGAATATGGCCACCACAATGGCTACCTTGAAAATATTATCTTTATTTCTCTCATATGCATGGCTTTACCAACCTAGGGTTTTCACCAATACTTCTTATGATACCTAGTTAGTCCTAATTGAAAATGGTGCCAGTCACATACCAATTATGGCTGTCTTGACAAGTGTCTTGATAAACTTGTTGCCACTACACCCACTGATTGAATAATCATTATGACATGGGGCTTTCACCAAGACTTTTCATGATGTCTACTTTGTCCTCAATGAAAATGGTGACAATCTGATATCCAATACTGTACGTGTATCCCAGCAGCTAATTTGAAAATCGTGTTACTGCTGAAGAATATCAAAGATCTTTTCAACACTCGTCAGGTAAAATGGAAAAAAATGGTCCTATCTTGAATTCCTCAAAATTCTTTTTGCCCAATAGTACATCAGTTTCTTCAAGGGACTCTTGTTTAATATGAGTATTGTTACCTTTTCGAGAAGATTTTGCAAAACTTAAGCAATCTTTTAATTTAACATACCTATATGGCTACAATTACAAATAATCAAAATAACTTCATCAAAATATTTCAGTCACATAATAACCACTAAGATATGTGCTATCATCAAGTGTCATTTCGTGGTTACCCCCAGTTAAGTCCTCTAGGTGGAAACCAGAGGTGAAATACCACATGAAGGTGTGAAGAACTTCATAGTCCACTAATCTTACCTGTGTTCTACCAAAATCTCCTCTTCATTAGCTAACAAGTAGATAAATCCTATCTCTCTATTAAAGTTACTTGAACTCTTGGTCAAGTTCAAATGTGGCTATCAGATCTGACAAGTAAATATATCCTCAGTTTCTGTTTTCAAAGTGATTTGATCTGAACAAGACCATCTGTGATGCCAATCTTAACAATCTGTGTTGGGCAACAGCTGACTTAAATTTTAATTTTGGCCTCACCAGCAATGCAAGGTCCATGCTCTCAGGTCTCAGTGGCTTGTGTTTGTATTGATCCATTACCCGATATGAAAACAGTTATTTCATAGACTACACATCTGGACATAAGTTATGAAGGCTTGCTTCAGAATGTCAAAATGCAAAATAAAACAAGGAATGTAAATTAATACAATTATATATCATATTACTTACTACAGAAGGACACCTGATCAATATGCCAATCAATATTGATTTGCATTCTTTCATATGCATCTTTATGCTTGTAGATAATTATATTGTTAAACATAGGTGTCATGTATAAGGAATCAGACAAGGTAAACGTGACCAAACCTTTATGATATACATGAGCAGAAAGGATATAAACTATGCAACAGTCTATTCAGGATCTACAGAAGAACTAAACATTTAACCAGGAAATTAAAAGGGAGGAAATCTGTTAATAATAGATTGATTTAATGATAAAACAAAGCTAGGGCTTAAAAACAGGAATTTTTGCAAATTCTGCAAATTTTGGCATGAGTTTGGTCATTTTAGAATGAATTCTGAATTACACATATTGGAATAGACACTGTCATTAGCATAAACCTAATACAGCGGTATATGCATTCCCTTATGTAAGGTATCTCCCATCACTAATATCTTATTTTTTGCCAAGAACTGATCTACCCACATAAAATCTGATTGCATTTTGGTGTATTATATGTTTCATAAATACAGAAGACCATGTTATTTAACAGGTTTCATCAAGAAAATATAACAGGTAAATTTGAAATTTGATCCCTACTGACTGTAAATGCCTTGTTTACCTTGTACGCTACTTCATGCTATGTATATCAATGCAATTTGTAATGGCATTTCCCCAAAGATTAGCCCTGAAGAAGGCCCACCTTGTCAATTTTTATGTAATCTGGGGGATAAACAACAACAAACAAACCACCAATTTTGTCTGTCCAAAATTATATGTAAGCAGAGTGTCTGCTCATCATCAGGTAATGGTCTCGTTAGGAAAAACAAACACTAACCAAACCTGCATGGTTATAGTAACTTTTAATAATGACAGTATGTTACATTAGGTGATAATAATAACAATAATAATAATGACTTTTTTTAAAGAAAAAACTGATTTTGGTCAAACGACCAATGTTTCATTAGGAATTCTACAATTACATTTATATGATGTACAAATTTTGTAAGTTGTGGTAAAATCTATAAGGGCCATTTCATGAAGAGGGCGATTTTATGTGCAAGGATTCTGTTAAAAGAATCTCCAGTGATCTTTGAACCCAGTTTAATAAGGCACTAAAACTACGATGAAATACTGGTTTATAACATTACATATAAAACAAGAGTCACTCCAATAGACTTCTTCTGGTCCAAAAGAATTTGCAGAATTGATATGAAGTCAGTTTCTTCTATCCATTAATTTCATAATAAGTGCTGACTACCAAAGCCACCTCAAATGTTCTCAAGAAAAACCATACCAAATCTGATATAACAATATCTTTTCACATGCTTCAATTTCATGTTCGTATGATATTAAAAAAATATCTGATGGCCTTTTACCTTGAACTTGATATCATGGCATTTTACCTTGAGCTGGATATCATTGCATTTTACCTTGAATCTTATTCAGTGGATAGTTTCAGTTTTTGATATCCTTGGGTTTAGTGCCATTTTTCTGCACATGATAGGCTATATACATGCCAGTCAGTATATTTAGTTGAAGAAGAACCCAGGAAAGAACTACCAAACCACAGGAAGCTACTGACAATGTGTGACTGATCTGTAAAGTTGAGTGTCTTAGACCACGCAGTCACACAGGTCCCCTGATATTACGGATAGATAGATTACCACTGAAATCATCTATGAGGTTGAAAAGAGGTACATGTACAGTAGAACTTACATTATGAGAATAGATAACAGAATATGTACATTAAAAGTATTATACAATAGTCTGGGTCATCACAACAATCGTATATGTACATATGTACATGTACCTGTTTTTAATATTTTGACGTAAAATGCCCTGATGGTTATCAGAGACTGACGGTTAATCAGGTGCCAGATAATCGAAATTCTACTGTACACCTATATTCCAAGTTTGGCTAAATCCATAATTATTAATTTTTGGAAGAAAGAAAACAAATGGTATCATTCAAGGTAGTCTTTTAATATGTCCACAAACTGCGTTTGATCAAAATCTAGTACTAATACTTAGTATTATCATACTCACAAAATATCAAAGAAAAATGTGATTTAGGACCCTTAATCAATGTCAGAGTGCTGACAATCAGCTTGTTTATAAAAATAAATAAAATTGTAATACGAAGTCTTGTCAGAATTCATATGCATATGTGCAAGTAATTATTTCAAAAGCCTAAGAAAATAAAATAAAAAACATAAACAAGCTGTGACCTTCCACTTTACCCCAAGATCAAGTAGGGCTGTTTTTTTCAAATTCATTCACAATACCATGGACATGGTGGCAGTCAGATCTGCACCATTTTATTCAGAACTTTAACATCTTTACAATTCATATTTTATCTTTTTGCACTTGATGTTTACATTTATTTGCTTCAGTTTATCTTCCTTAATTTTGGTGCCATTCATGTTTAACACTCTTTAACTTTACCTTTAGTTGGAACCATATAGTCACTATTGTGTTGAGCTACCATCAAATACTAAAACATACATACATAGATAGCGCCACTGTAAGTCTGCCTAAGGATATGATGAATATTCTAACTAATGAAGTACAGTGTGGAAAAAAATACAACACGCCACCAACACCACCATCATTGTTGACATCATAACAATGATACAATGTAACTATATCTGGTGCTGGTGAAATATTTTGAAAACAAAAACAATTCTGATGAACATCTTGTCTTCATGTGGAATTTAGGCCATTAAGGACAGATTTCAGGGTGTGGCCACAAATATACAAAATCTGTTGGTTGTAAAAATACCTCATACCATAATGTGTGCTTAATGTTTCAAACTTCCGTTATAAAAACAAACAAAACAAATGTCACCTGTACTAATTTACATTTATCTGTACAAGAGAAATGAAGGTAATATTACTTCTCAGGTTTGAATGTAGAATTTGTCTTAAATTTCCATGCCAGGTACACACTGCCTAGCGAACCTTTGCCCACCTGTACAAAGGTAATATTCCAGGTACAGTATAATCAATACAACTACCCTGGAATGTAGGGGACTCCCCCAAACGTATGCAATTGCTGATTGGCTAAAGCCAACAGAGAACTCTAAATTGGCACAAGAATTAGCATTTTAGTCTCAGTTCTAACCAAGCTTGTTCACTAAAAATGCATTCAATCTTGCACATTAGGTATGAGGATAGAAAGTAAGCTGATAACACACCTGACCTTAAGTAAACATGGCCTGCATTACAAGGTTACATGCAGGGCTTATTATTATACAAAAGCCTGACAGATACCCTAATATAACAGAGAATTTTAAACACAAAAGGTACACATATGCTATGCTGGAGTACAGTACTGAGACTAAAATGCTGATCCAATACAAAACAACTAGAAAATACTAACTTTAAAAAGACTACATATATGTTATTTCTCCCTATGGGTTTAGCAGAAAAGGAAGCTGAATATGCAGTCCTGCATGCTGTACGAAGCAACTGAAAGATCCAAAGCCATGGTGGCTTAGTGGTTAGCTTACTGGATTCGTGATCAAAAGAACACCGGTTGAAATCTTACCATTGGATCAGCCTGAAGCTACTGTGGTACATCCTTGATCACTGGGCATGGCACATTACTCAATTGCCTTGGCACTAAACTATCTTTTGTTGCTGTGCCATAAAATACCATCTTTGGAACTGACCATTTAATATTTTGGGTGCAAGTTGTAGTTATTATCAAAGGAGGGGGAGGCCTATGATTTTTATTAAAATGTCCCTCCCAAACAGACTGAACAATTTTTTGCTCTCTGATTTGTAGAAAAACAAGAAATAATTATAATTATAATATTAATTTTAAAAAGATATCATCCTCAGGTAAGAGAAAAAAAAATTATATACTGGTTAGAAAGAAAATAAATCCCTGCCAGCCAGCATCCTCCCCCACCCCCAATTAAATGGTTGGTTCCTTATATCTCCATCATTGTTTTAATTATTTCTAACCACAGCACTCTGTACAGGAGACTAGATCTCCAGCAATTTATACAAATTGTAGTAAAACCATTAGTTCGAAAAGACTTCATAAACCTCCTTCCATTTGATTAACTTTCAGAATAAAATAAATGGAATGACCTAATATCAGCAGTAAGTCTTTTGTCATTAGATATTAATGAATTCCTTTTGGTTGTATCTGATTATATCTAAAACTTCTAATGATGTCAACTAATAGAGATGATTGTAAGTGACAGAAGTTATAGAAAAAATCTTCAGAATTTCTGTCCAAATACCACTATGATAATGTCCCCAATTTACCTCAAATACTCATCAAATTACTGCAAATCAATTTATTTTCATGGACATCAATTTTCATGACTTAAAAACAAAGAAATTTCCATAGGTACTTACATTTGTGGATTGGCAACAGGTACTATGGTGATTGCAGAAGGGGTACTATTATGAATTGGGGAATATGTACTGCTGCTTCCAATGGAGGGCCTTTAATTTTAATGATGACTTGCTTGTTGCTATTGCATAGAATACCTTTCTGCGATGGAAATTTCCCTTGAGTGAGTAATATAAATTCCCAAGTGATGGAAAGTTGTGAAAAGTCAAAACTAAAAGAGCACAGACCCAGTCTGTTCCCTGTGTCATAGGCCCATGTGCAATAGTCACCATCCTATTTCAGACACAGACAACTCATGGGAACTCACAAGTAAAGTGAGGGATGGGAATCAAGCGATACTCATAGAAAAGTATTATATCATTACAATTAGTGTTATCCCCAAGAACTCTATTTTAATCTCAAGTAAATACATTACTTGTGGCTATTGCAATGCTGAATTTGACAGTGTGGAGGAATGCTGATGGCTTCAAAAACTGAATATTCTCACCTTTATAGTAGGAATGTCCACTACTGCAAGTTGGCATCTACTTGGACTGCTTATTTGCCACAACTATGGGCCCTAAAGAAAATATACCTTTGCTCTGATGCACCAAAGAACAAATATAGATGGAGAAGGTAGGGTGTGACTGCCAAAACACAGCTTCAGAACACCCTACAGCAATGAATAAGTTTGACTGGTCCATGAATTTTATGGACTTTTATAATAAAAGTCCCAATCAGTAAGGACTCATAAGCTCTCTTGAATCATTAGAACAATTCATGTAGAGAAAGTGAATGCCAAAATATCATCAGACCCCCTTAAGGGAAGGAAAAGATCCTTCACACGTGTCTGTAGAAGCAGCCTAACAGAATCATAAAAATCTAACTGGAAATATTAGCCGATCTTGATCCTCCTCAGCATAAAATGACTGAGAATGAAGATCTCAAGAGGAAGTGGAGCTGCTGTAAAAGTTAGCTCTTTGTTTATAAATGGGATATAAAAACTGCTTAGCTTTAATACTCAGAATTATCACAGATTCAACTTTCTAGGACAAATATTCTTTTGCCTACCCAATGATCATCTTTTTGTCAATCTGTCCCAATATATCTAACATCAAAAGATTATGGATTTTATGAATGTTGCAAATTGTCTGGATTTAATTTCATGTACTGGTAACAGTATTTGATATGCCAGCCATACTGAATGTCAGATGAGCACCAATGTCATTGTCATTGAGGACCATCTTTAAGAAATCTTCCAGCGAAGACACCGCATTGATATGACCCTCAAACATCATACAAAGTTTTTTGGTGAAAGCCCCACATCAATAACTTTCTGTTCAGGAGGAGCATAAATTACAAGATTTTCAAGATGGCTGCCATAGTAGCCATACTGAATATCACATCAGCACCATTTTCATTTATGACTAACTAGACATGATATGAAGGTCCTTTCAGTGAAAACCTCATTTTGATATGATCATCCATTTAGGAAGAAAAGCAACAACAAGATTTTCAAGAAAGCCACTGTGGTGAATTAGGACCAACTAGGCCAGGCCTTGCAACTTTTTAGAATCGACGTGCCTGCTCAGCATACAATACAAAACTACAATTCATACCACATGCCTTTCCAAAGAGTCTGGCATGCCACAGTTGGCACCTGTGCTGTAGGTTTTCAACACCTGAAGTAGACCACTGCATGAATGTGTCAAGTTTCATGGCAATGCTCTGGATGGTTTAGGAGGAGTAATGAGAACAAAGTTGTGCTTACAGATGGACAGATGAAAACGATGTACAAAAATCCATCCAAAAATCTTTTTCTGGTCCATGACCAATATAGCTCAAAATTTAATAGCCCTTCATGTCAAGACTGTGTCTGCCAAATTTTGTTAGCATTGGTTAAACAGTGCTTTCAAAACATTTAAAATTATATACTACTGACAGACTGATGACGGATGACAATACCATAAGCTCATTTGGTCTTACAACCTGGTAAGCTAAAAATCTGTATGTAATTATAATCATTGCAATCGCCAATAGTCATGTTAAAGAAAATGGTAAAGTCAACGAAAAAAATAGAGGACATTTGGAAATCTTGAGCAGTTTACAACCTGCCATAAACAGTCCATGCAGACTTTACATTACGGAAAGCCTGACTCAATAGCATACCCTTTTCATTGTGCATTATTTAAGCAGAGACTATGATACTCAGCTTTTGCAAATTGATAAATACTCATTCACTATTTTACTGGCAGTTAGCAACAGGGTACTTTTTAAGCTGAATTTGGGCTGCTTGGACCCTTAACTATGTATGTTAGTAACAGGGTACTTTTTTAAGGTGAATAAGGGCAGCTTGGACCCCTAACTATGTAAGTTAGTAATAGGGTACTTTTTAAGGTGAATTAGGGCAGCTTGGACCCATAACTATGTAAGTTAGTAAAAAAAAAAATTGTACTTTTTAAGGTGAATTAGGGCATCTTGGGTCCTTAACTATATGTTAGTAATAGGGTACTTTTTAAGGTGAATTAGGGCTGCTTGGACCTAATAACAGGGTACTTTTTAAGATGAATTAGGGCTGCTTGGACCTAGTAATAGGGTACTTTTTATGGTGAATTAGGACTGCTTGGACCATTAACTATGTAAAAAAATACAAATTTTGCAACATCCTAAATACTCTTAATGAATTTCACAAGCAATCATTCATAAGTGTCATTTCTGAATGAAATTTTACAATCAGGATTGACCGTGAACAAAACTCACCTATTGTTTTAAATGTGAAAACTACAGTGATAGTTAATGATGCATAACTGAGAGCTCCAACACTTAAACTGGGGGTCCAGAATGCATCTCAAGTCACAGTTAGCAAAGTTTAGCTGGATAAACTAATGTAATCACAATATGGCACTCCCTCGCTGTTAAGCCCTTCATTATAACACTGTTCCTGTTGTAAGGCAAGTACAGTCATGGATCCTTTTTATTAATCAGTAGTAAAATTATAAAACAGTATGCATTTCATTATATGACAATCTCACCATAAGGCAGTATACTCTATGGTTCTCATGTACAGTGTTATGATGTGAAACTACAGTATTTTAGCATCATTACACTTTTGCACATGTGGTCAACTCTGGGTAATATGCCACATAAAAAGTATCTTAGTGAATGAAGTTTCCTTTGAAATTTGACAATCAGGGTACATAAATTGGAAGATGGAAGAGATAAGATTCCCAATAACAAACAAAGATTTAACAACCTAAATTTGCAGGCATGTCAAAAAGTCATGCAAAATTCTAAACAGTGGCAAAAGTTAATTCTGTGGCATCAAAAGATAAAATCCCTGGACATGTAACCAAAACATCTTCTGGATCACAAATAACTGTTCAGTTCTACTTTGAATTTTTAAAAAATACTAAATCTCTTGAGTATTACTGATAATCATTCAATCAGTAATGCCCTGGGGCAGGGTGTCAATGAATACTGGACATAAACTGCCCCTAAAATTTAAAGTTTATCTTCTCTCTGAACCAGTACTTTTTCCATTAATGGTAGCATCAATACTGTGTCAGTGTACCAGTACTTTTTCCATTAATGGTAGCATCACTACTGTGTCAGTGTACCAGTACTTTTTCCATTAATGGTAGCATCACTACTGTGTCAGTGTACCAGTACTTTTTCCATTAATGGTAGCATCACTACTGTATCAGTGTACCAGTACTTTTTCCATTAATGGTAGCATCAATACTGTGTCAGTGTACCTCTGAAGACATGGAGATACACGTGGTTCATACAGCCACAGAGTGCTGAGGTTTTTCTTCCACAATTTCAGAGACTACCAACAATTTTCAAGGAGTATATTTTCTCGAGGAAACTGAACTTATCTCCATATGTTTATCGCCCCATAAATAAGTACAAAAGTAAGAGAAAACAAACATGTAAATAATTAGTGCTTCACTAAGATGTACTATTCCATCTGGTTACAACCCATATCATTTATAATTTGAGCCCCACCATTTTAGCCTGTTATATGTATTTATTTTTTTAAATTTTATTTTGGGAAATAAAATAACAAATTTTCTCAATATAAAAAGTTTTATACTTTATTATGTCTGAAAATTTTCCATTTCCTATGATAAATTCAAGGAGTGCTGGTAAAAACTTAAGAAGTTTCTCAAGAAATTCAAAGAGTTTTAAAAAATAAAACCAATTTTTTTTTTCTCAAAATTCAGGGAGTTTTCAAAGCAACCCCTTAAATTCAAGGATGTTTTAAGGTTGTACAAACCATGAACATGTAACTCCATATATTCCACTACATGATCATGAACTTACAACACAGCAAAATCTATCTGCATTTGCATTCATCTTCTCCACAACCAAGTTAAACTGGGGTCAACCAAGCTCATTAAAGAAATATATAGAATGATTGCTAAGGGCAAGTTTCACCTGCAATTATTTACAGTGCAATAAAATTAGGAGCTGGATTTAACTGGTGGAGTAGTACATACCTTAAACTAAATTAACCATAGTGAAAAATAATTTATTCAGGAGTTAAAAGAACTGTCCAAATTAGCCTGAATTGAAAGCCACCTCTTCTACCACTGCCACAATTTAGCTATTATTGGTCCTGTTTGCCCAACCACTTGACTGAGGTAGATAATGATGGACCAAATGGGTCTTAAGAGTTAAAAGGATACAATAGGAAGCTATATTAAAGAGATACCATGATCCATATTTCCTGCATAAGATGGTCATTGAGATACCCTCTCACACCTGTGGTAAGATATTCAGTGGATAAAGTGTTTTGTGTTTTGGTCTGGAAAAATTACTTTTTCATATCATTTTACACTGAATTAAACATTAAACTAAACTGCTTTCCAATTATATCTTAACAAAGAGAAGTTTAATGCCCGTCCCTCTACTACAAATGTCGGCTGAAAAAGTGAATACCGTAACTTCTGTGCCTAACACTGGACAAACCTATGATAAAAGTCCTACAATTTATGTCAATAAATCTTGAAACTGGGAGGGATTATTAGTTTGCAAAAACTGTGACAAACTGGAAATTAAATTTTCAGTATTAAATTGCTGAATTCTAATTTTTTTTTCACTGTGAAAATGACAAATTATTAGCCCCTTAGGATTAAAAAATTCCTGAAATCATCTAATTACACAAAAAAACAAACATATTTAATTTAAGCAAAAAGTTTTAAATTCTTTACTACTCTGCAGACATGCCTTGATCAGTGCATCTGAAAGTCAAGAATGTAAACTACCAGAAACCCAATATACCAACATCTGATCCGACTGGAGACTACTGCCAAAATATACAAATGACAAAATCTGATCCAGCTAAAGATTGCTAGGCAAAGAAAGTTCCATGTCAATATGCTTTTCCATTTAGGATGAGTAGCAATAACAAGATTTTCGAGATGGCTGTGATGATGATATACTGGATGTCAGATCAGCACCATTATTATTTAGTATGAACTAGACATTGTAGGGTTTAACGCCATTTTTCAGCACAAGACAGGCTATACATGGCAGCCAGTATAAATGGTGGAGGAAGAACCCAGGACCCCCCTCAAAAGAACCACCGACCCATGAAAAGCTACTGGCAAGCTTTCTCACATACCCACATTGGCCGAACCTGAGACTCGAACCCATGCAGACAGAGGTGAGATGGCAGTGATCTGTAACGGTGAGGGCTTTAGACCACTCGGCCACTCGGGGCCCTGAACTAGACATTGTAAGAACTCTTCTGAGGAAATTCAATGTTGATGACTTTCCATTCAGGAGAAGTAGCAATAATCACTATCTTGGCCATATTAAATATCATATCACAACACAATTTATTTAAGACTAACTATACCCCATAAGAAGTCTTCTGGTGAAAACTGCATGCTGTTATGAGATGGAGTAGCACAAACAAGATTTTCAGGATGACTGCGATCGTGGCCATCTTGGATATCAGACAGCACTATTTTCATTTGGACCAAGTAGACATCATAAGATGTCTTTTAGTTACACCCCAATGCTGATATGACCATTCCTTAATGTAGATAATAGTGATCTTCAAAATGGCCACTGCGGTGGCCATATTGGATGTCCAAGTTTAATCATTTCCACTTATTATTATTAGTAGTACATGTAGTTGTTGTAGTAGTAGTAGTAGTAGTAGCACAACTTTATTCCACTCTCAACATACTGATCTATAATCAACATGGCAATGCTATTTATTCATTGAGGAAATACAAATATGATAGGAATACACGGTAAAACTCAGCTGGGAAAAAAAAAAACAAGTCACCCATACATCAAATATAAATGGAGGCATTTATCAGATTTTTTCTTGACCTTTACAATTTTCCTCAGGCTAAAGCAGTGGGTTAGAACAAGAGTAAATGTACATTTACATTTTGTAAATATACACCTACATGCAACCAGCTGCGATTATCAAGAGTCCCAAGAATCAAACCATGAGTTCAAGTTTGTATTTCAGAAAGGGGAGAGAGATTTTTGTCAAAACTTTCTGTATATCATTATCCTTCATGAAAAGTTGATTAGGAATGGAGTCTGGACCCAGTAACTTAAGGAAACATTTGACATCTGAAAGGGGACAGAGTTCCTGTTACATTGGGATCAGGGGTCATGCTACATTGGGATCAGGACCAATATGTTATCCCCTGAGGATCACTTGATAAGTCTCTGCAGTCAAGGGTCTTGTTGGAGAATGCATACCATTATACCCTAACCAAAAAAACTATTCTTTCGATCTTGTAAATTTCACAGTTTGATGTAACCATCACATACATCCCTTTCAACCAAAAATGATGTATTTAAAAAAAGACGTATTTAAATGTAGCCTTCAAACACAATATTTTAAACATCCAGAACGTAATAATTTACACAATTTAAAATGTTAGCATTTGTGTAGTAGCACACATGAAGGAAAAAGCCAATTCATATAAAACTATACAGAATTCTCCCATTACAATGCTGTCCATGGGAGCTATGGAGTACACTGCCTCACAGAGACACTACCTTACAATGAAGTACATGATACATCTAATTTTACTACTGCATAATGAAATGACATCCATGACCATAGCCACCCTATAACAGGAACTGTGCTATAATGAAGGACCCTATAGTGAGGGAGAGCTGTAATTGGTATTTGTACCTGCCTAGTCAGGGGAAAAAAGTAACAGTGAATTGTGCTGCATGTCACCAAAAAAAAATTCAGTATTCTGATTTCTCACAAAATATAAATTTCACAAGATATTTTTGTTAAACATATATGCACAATTCAAAATGTTTAATCCCAAAACACAAGTAAATGCTCAATGACAAGACATAATCTCAAAATGCAAGTAAATGCTCACTGACATGACCTAATCTCAAAACACAAGTAAATGCTCACTGACATGATCTGTTCATTAGGATCTCAGTCCATAACAACATCCTCTTTTTATTACATAATAAACTGAAACTATGAATTCTCTGTCAAATACATAATTTCATACTAAGTACCTAGGTAATTTAATATATCTTTAAAATAAATACTTCCTGTTGACAACAAACAGTAAATACAATTTGTACCTTACCTGAAGACTGTTTTGGTGGCAAATATACTCCATGAAAACAATCAAAGTAAATTCTCCACACAAAAATTAGTCTTGAATACAAATTCTTCTTAAATTATAGGTTTCAATCTAATTAAATGAAATAAAGACTGTGGTATACTGTCATCTGTCTTGACTGCCACAGGACATATTATGTGCCAAGTAATGTCCTACCAAAGGAATGTGCCTGTGGTTGTTGCCACCAAGCCTCAAGAAAGACGTTGACTGCTAAATGGTCTAAATGCTGGTCTGACTTTGTTATTGTTTGTCGTCTACAGCTCACTGAGCACACATAATTACAAGTCTGTATTCATGAGCTCTCCAACAGGTAAACCTATGTGAATTTTCCACCGAATTACATACTAAATTGCCTCTCTATGCAATTTTCAAACCTTTCTTGTTCATAAATTCCAATTATAGCTTTCATTGGCTCCAATTTGTCACATCATAAGTCTAAAAGTAAGAAAATCCTGACGAAAGCATGAAGATCTAATATATCTTGAGTAAAATTTGTACGTACCAATAACAAAGTTACATTATGTAAAAGCATTCAGACATTTTTGTGCCCTTAATATTGCATACAGTTGTATCTAACTTTTGTCTTTATAAAGAAATGCAGCCATACTAGTGCATTGTGTAAGATTTGGTGGATAATCCTTCAAAAATGTCACTGCTTTATGGTAAAAAAAAAATAATGATTCTAATTCAAGAATAATATTTTGTTGCATACACATCATAGAAAGAAACTGAAGTCCATTTATCTAGACTATTTGGGTACATGAAAATGATCATAGAAAGAAACTGAAGTCCATTTATCTAGACTATTTGGGTACATGAAAATGATCATAGAAAGAAACTGAAGTCCATTTATCTAGATTATTTGGGTACATGAAAATGATCTGGACAATGTGAAGGTTGGTGTTTGGTGTTGGATGATGCAGCAAAATAGGTAGGTTATTTAGTGCTGAAGAAAATGGAGAAAGGTGCGAGGCCTAAAGAAATACAGTCCAATCCAACTGTAAGATTTAAACCCACACAATTTCAGTCACAATTTTTTGGTATGCTAACCAGTCTCAATGAAAAAGCGAAGGTTCATAATCCATGAATTTTAAATTGTAAGGGAGGGGGGATTAATTTTAATGATGTAATATTTTCCTCTTGCTATAACATAGCTAGTACTTTTCCAGGAGGAAAATACCCTGACAAATGATGAAAAATATTGTCCTCCTATTTGGGTGAACCAGAAAATTTGCAGAACACTGAATCATCACATCATTAAAGTAAGTTTTACCCCCCAACATCCCCCCCCCCATTTTAACAACAGTAATATCATACTTGTTGTTATTGGATAGCTGAATCAACATGAGCCACTTTCTGAGTGTTAACTACTGGGCCCAGTGAAAAAATGACTTC
>JAECUM010009678.1:0-92217 GCA_016617855.1 Megalonaias nervosa | reverse complement strand
ATTTTGGTTTATTCATTCTAACAGTGCGATTCATTCATTGGAATCAAGGCCATACCTAGAGTACATGATACTTAGCATATAAAAAATATTTTACGTTGTTCTAGGAGATGACCATGTGACCCTCATACAGGAATCTGTTTTGCATCTTAACTTACTGTATAACTATTTTCTTGAGAAGAACTAGCCAGTTGGGCATTAAATCTTCCACACTTAAAGGTGTCTTGTTGTGACCAGTTTGAGTTGAATTTTTATTTTTTGGAATTATTGATTCTTTCCCTGGAAAATACTAGTGCTTATACAGAAATTCTTGGACAAGGAAATTTATCGAAATTTATTCAGAAATTCTAGACTGGAATATTATTTTCTGTGATTCAACAAAGAACTGTTGACACATCAGTACATAGCTGACTATAGACGACGTCATTGCCTTCCTTCTTGAATTTCATCAGGCTTTGAACTGTGATTCACTTAGGACTTTTAATTGATAGGACTTATATTTTTTAATTCTTGGATTAATTTTGGATTTGATTCGTAAACCGTTAAGTCCTGCTTTTTCATTTTTACCTTGTTTTTCTAGGGAAATAAATTATTTTGTTAAATTTTACAAAGCTTGTTGTCTTCACTCTTTTCTTGTTACTTTTGTACGAGCCTAGACATGTAACAATATGGTTTGTACTTGATTGGTTTAATTAACAATATTGTACATGTAAGTAGTTATAAGCAACTGATTGATTAGTTTTAATTTACTTAACATTTATGCATGAAGTTGCTGATTTTACTGATTTATTTATGCTGTAATGAGTCATGTTATCAAAGTTTACATAGAAATGTAGAGAAAAACCACAAGCAAACAATATGGAGTACATTTATATGTATAAAGACTTGAGTACAGTCATATTTATTTAGGGGTGATATGTCACAGTGACCCAGACCAAGCTAATTATGAAGTTAATGGGGGAGGGGGCAATATGACTTAGACCTAAATTAATTATGAAGCTAACAAGGCTCACTGCATCTTTGCTAGTCAAGGTTCTGATTACCCTATCTACACCTTGGCATATCGAGCAGATATGTCTGTGCTTTGGGTCTGTGAATTTCATTGAATGCGGAGGAAAGCCACCGCATCCAATCAAAATTAAGTTGTTCAGATTTGAACACCATTCCTACTTGATCGAGACAAGGGGAGCACACAAGCTGAATGGACTGATAAATAAGAACTTTTCTAGTGCTGGTCTGTGTTTGCACAAATACCCTTCACTCAGATAGACATGTAATGGCTTCCCTCTGGTACATGGTCATACTTTCGATGTTAAACTTACAAAGTATCTTTTTAGGTCAGTTGCCACCACCATTTTTGACCCATATACAATGTACCATGCTATTGGTTAGTTGGAATTACATACTAAGGGAGGCAACACATGAAATCCAATAGATATCGCTAGGACAATGTGCCGATATAGATGTTTGATCTGCCAAGGTGTAAATAGGGTTATCGAAACCTTGGCTAGTGAAGGTGGGCTCCCTGTGACATAGACCGAAGTTAATTATCAAGCTAATGGTGGTCACAATGTTCCAGACACAAGCTAATTATGAATCTAATGTGGGTCACAGTAACATAGACCCAAGCTAATTAGGAAACTAATGTGGGTCATGTTAGCATAGGCCCAATCTAATTATGAAGTTAATGTAGGTCACAGTGACATAGACCCAAGCTAAGTATGAAATGTGGGTAACAGTGAAATAGACCTAAATTAAGTATGAAGCTAATGGAGGTCACTGTGATATAGACCTAAGTTAATTATGAAGCTAATGTGGGTCACTGTGAAATAGACCCAAGCTAAGTATGAAGTTAAAAGGGGTCACTGTGATATAGACCCAGGCTAATTATGAAGTTAATGAGGGTCATAATCTGAGATGAGAAGGTAGGGTCACTAAGATGGGGGGCAGTAGGGCCAGAGTATAGCAGGGGTTAAGGTCATTTTGGATGTAGAAGAAAGGGGTGTATTAGTTCATGTTTAGATGCAAGCTGTGTAAATATTAAATAAAGGAATACAAAGACTGATACCATTGGGGAATAACATGTGAACAATAAGGCCTCCTTGACATGTTATAATCCCAAATGTGAGACAGACTTCAGTCACAGTGTGGATTGTGTTAGTGACAGTGGCTACACAGCTGCCAGGTGAATAGTCTTTTGTAAAATTTAGCACACATTTGCCATACACAATAGATACTTTGGAACAATTTCCTTCATTTATGGAATTGAGGGGTATATGTTGTGTTTTAGCTGATTTTATCAATGCTGTTTGGTGGGGTTTTAGTTTATATTATTCATTTTAATGCACATCCTGTATTATAAAATTGTAATTTTAAGTTTGTAATCATGTTGTATGCACATTTTGTAATCTGTGATTTCATAAAAAGTTCCAAATTGCTGTGTATGAACTTATGTGAACATTGTGTACTTCGTCACTGTTGGAAGATCAAGCTGCATGAACTTTAAAAAATGTTTGATATATACAGTTTACAGCATGATCCTGCAATATTAATCTTGATCACTACAGTCTAATTATTGATTTGCGTAGCAATAAAAGTCCATTACTTTAGAAGAATCAACTGTTTTTATATTCTCCAAAATTAGTGACCCATTCTAATTCTAATCAAATGCACTCAAAGATTTGATAGCTGAATACTTGAGGTCCCCAGGGACTAGAGTAGGTCCCAGTCTTATTAAAGTCATTTGCCTGTCGGGCTAGTCTTAGCCTTATTTGCCTGATGATGCAGCATTTCTAATTTTATCAAAAGCTGTAAATTTAGTGCATACAAAGCGTAACACTTAAACTTTGGATGGGGAACAGTGCAATTTCTATTTCAGTATTTGATTAGTTACCTATAATTATCACATCAATAATAATAATCTGTCATTGGCCTTGCTGATTTAGAGTTAGCAATGCATTGCTGGTTAAATGTATCAAATAGTATGTATGCAGTTGTTTAACAGTTAATCTACAGTTGCTAGGGGATTATAAACTTAAAAAAGCCCCCAGTTCTGTGTTTTTGCATACTAAAGGAATGGAGGTCATTAAATTATATTTAAATTCATTTAGTTCAAAGAAATTTTCTGTAACTGTGGCATATCTACAGTGCTAACAAAACCTGTCTTGACAGACCAACTCCAGCTGTGAGAGACCGCCTGTCTTGAGAGATCAGGTCATCAGAGCACAGATTGAATGATTATATAGTATTATAGTCTGTAATGAGAGACCACCTGTCCTGAGAGACCAGGCCATCAAAGCACAGATTGAATGATTATATAGTATTATAATCTGTAATGAGAGAACACCTGTCTTGAGAGACCAAGCCATCTAAGCACAGATTGAATGATTATATAGTACAGTAAAACCTGTCTTGAAAGACTTCTGCTATGAGAGACCACCTGTTTTGAGAGACCAATATCTCCATGCACAGATTTATTGATTATATAGCCTTATTACCTGCTATGAGAGACCACCTGTCTTGAGAAACCATTATTTTTTGGCAGAATAGGTGGTCTTTCAAGACAGGTTCTACAGTACTAAGACAGGTTCTACTGTACTATCACACAAAATAATTATGAAGTTCAAGTTATTGTTTTCACTGATTGGAATTAAAAATGAGATCAGTGCCTCTCTGACTTCATTTTTATTTTCAACTTTGATTGAAAAATGTGGACAGAAAATATAATTACTGCAAGATCCACAAGTCTTATCTGTAAATACTGACTATGTTCAAATGCAGATTGTACATCAAACTGGCATACAGTGTGATATCACAATAGCACAGTTGTATGCCACAATTATAAGAAATTTACCACCTGACTGAGGATGCAGAAATTGTGAAATTATTGGAAACCTCATTGGTTGTGAGGCTGTCTTCAGTGGAATGTGAAGGATGGTTGAGTGACCAAATTCATAGGTGTAAGGTACTGATAATTTAATATTTCTGGATGGGATGGGTGTGTCAGAATAATAGTAAAAGTTGTAGCTTTCTTTGGTGAGTGGATTTTAGGTTAGGGCAAGTGATTTTTTAAAGAGACTTGCCCTGGACCTTTCTCTGAAAAAAATCACTGAAGAAATAGGACAGTGGTTGACATTGGGCCCTGAATGAAAACATTGCTTTGTGTGAAATATTTTTAGAGGCCAAAAGAACCCATGAATTAATTTAAGATGATTTTTGTTTAATTCTTTTCCTATTTTAAGTATGGCAATTTCAGCATTGTGTCAGAGTAACAGTGAAAATGCAGGGCTTTTTCAGGCAAATGGAATTTGAATCAGGGCTTGAGACTTTCACTTGCCATATGCCTCTGTTTGAACAAAAAGTGTCTCTGAGCACTGAACAAAATGATATGACAAATTGTATAAGGAGATTTTCAGGCTATTTAATTGCACATTGCAAAAAGGTTTATCATACATTGGTAGATAAATGAAACTTCTATATAAACTTTTCAGCCTGGTAACAGTGTTTCCCATTACCCTCATTTGCACTTCAGAGACCATCAGATTTTTAATTTGACCCCCAGTTTTGATGCCAAAGTTTGCTTTTTTACTCAGTATAACCACCAGTATTGACACCAAAGAGATTTTTTTTACTCTCAGTCTTGCACCCCTAGGGGATACACTGGCCAGTAAGTTCAGAGTATTCTATTTTCAAGATGCATGTAACAGATGAAAAATATTTTATGTTGCTCAAATAATCTCTTGAATACTTGCCAGATGGGGTCACCAGTTTTAGTGTTACCTTGCTTTTGAATTTGTATTGATTAAAGAGGAACTTGATTTTCTCATTGCTGCCTTTTGCTGGTAAGCAAAATAATGGAACATCAGTAATATTCATGGGACCAAATTTAAAGACGATATAGAATATTGTAGTATAGTAAAAACCTAGGATTTAGGATAGTAGTGCTGTGGTGTATGATCTGTGTATGTATTTATGTATGTATGTATGTACCAGATTTGATTGTTGTTGGAGTATGCTACAAGTGAGATTGTAGGAGTGTGTCACTAGTGAGACTGGTGAGTGTGCCATTAGCCAGATTGATGGAGTATGGCACTGATTAGATTTTTGGAGTGTGTTTTAGTTAGGTTGTTGGAGTGTGCCACTAGTGGGATTGTTGGAGTTTGTCACTAGTTAGAATTTTGGAGCATGCCACTAATTAAATTGTTGGAGTGTGTCACTAGTGGGATTGTTGCAGTGTGCAACTAGTTGGATTGTTGGAGTGTGTCACTAGTGGGATTGTTGGAGTGTTCCACTAGTGGGATTGTTGGAGTTTGTCACTAGTTAGAATTTTGGAGCATGCCACTAATTAGATTGTTGGAGTGTGTCACTAGTGGGATTGTTGGAGTGTGTCACTAGTTGGATTGTTGGAGTGTGTCACTAGTAGGATTGTTGGAGTGTTCCACTAGTGGGATTGTTGGAGTTTGTCACTAGTTAGCATTTTGGAGCATGCCACTAATTAGATTGTTGGAGTGTTTTGCTAATGGGATTGTTGGAGTGTGTCACTAGTGGGATTGTTAGAGTGTGTTACTAGTAGGATTGTTGGAGTGTGCCACTAGTGGCATTGCTGGAGTATGTCACTGGTGAGGTTGTTGGAGTGTGTCATTAGTTACATTGATTATCTTAACTGCTTGAAGCAGATTACATTTTGCTTTCACCAATAGCCAAGTTAGGCTCCCATTTGTCATATTGGAGAATATAGTCTGTAAAAGATGATTTTAAATTCCTGTGAGTGATCTATTAGTACTGGCTCTAAAGGTACTTGTACTGTTTTAACCAAGGGTTGTGGCTATTTGTTTTTGAGTGTTATTTCTGAGTTTGTTTCATTTAATATTTGGCTTACATATAAACACGAAATAAAGGTGCTGATATATTTACTATGGCATGATTGTAGGGTATGTTACATTGTAGGGTATAAAACTTGTAGAACATAAAGCTTGATGAATAGAACATGACTCCATACTCTCCCCATACATTTTTGGAACTTAAAACTTGAGCTTGCTCAAGTCAAATTTGAGCTTGCTTTGAGAAATGGGGAAGTGGACTTGTAAAACCCTGATCCTTAACAAAGTTCATAGACTCAGATCTGCCTGCACATCAGTTCTACAATCATGGTAGATCTGAGTCTGCCATTTGCAGTTGGTCTCAACTTATTGATGAGTATAGGGTGTTATTGGCTATATTGTGCCAAGGAAATTATATTATTAATGAGTATAAGGCATTATTGGCTATATTGTGCCAAGGAAATTATATTATTAATGAGTATAGGGTGTTATTGGCTATATTGTGCCAAGGAAATTATATTATTAATGAGTATAAGGCATTATTGGCTATATTGTGCCAAGGAAATTATATTATTAATGAGTATAGGGTGTTATTGGCTATATTTATTAAACATATTAATGAGTATAGGGTGTTATTGACTATATTGTGCCAAGGAAATTATATTATTAATGAGTAGAGGGTGTTATTGGCTATATGGTGCCAATTAATTATAGTATTAATGAGTATAGGGTGTTATTGGCTATATGGTGCCAAGGAAATTATATTATTAATGAGTATAGGGTGTTATTGGCTATATTGTGCCAAGGAAATTATATTATTAATGAGTATAGGGTGTTATTGGCTATATGGTGCCAATTAATTATAGTATTAATGAGTATAGGTTGTTATTGGCTATATGGTGCCAAGGAAATTATATTATTAATGAGTATAGGGTGTTATTGGCTATATGGTGCCAATTAATTATAGTATTAATGAGTATAGGGTGTTATTGGCTATATGGTGCCAAGGAAATTATATTATTAATGAGTATAGGGTGTTATTGGCTATATTGTGCCAAGGAAATTATATTATTAATGAGTATAGGGTGTTATTGGCTATATTGTGCTAAGGAAATTATATTATTAATGAGTATAGGGTGTTATTGGCTATATGGTGCCAAGGAAATTATATTATTAATGAGTATAGGGTGTTATTGGCTATATTTATTAAACATGTTAATGAGTATAGGGTGTTATTGACTATATTGTGCCAAGGAAATTATATTATTAATGAGTATAGGGTGTTATTGGCTATATGGTGCCAATTAATTATAGTATTAATGAGTATAGGGTGTTATTGGCTATATGGTGCCAAGGAAATTATATTATTAATGAGTATAGGGTGTTATTGGCTATATTGTGCCAAGGAAATTATATTATTAATGAGTATAGGGTGTTATTGGCTATATGGTGCCAAGGAAATTATATTATTAATGAGTATAGGGTGTTATTGGCTATATGGTGCCAATTAATTATATTATTAATGAGTATAGGGTGTTATTGGCTATATGGTGCCAAGGAAATTATATTATTAATGAGTATAGGGTGTTATTGGCTATATTGTGCCAAGGAAATTATATTATTAATGAGTATAGGGTGTTATTGGCTATATGGTGCCAATTAATTATAGTATTAATGAGTATAGGGTGTTATTGGCTATATGGTGCCAAGGAAATTATATTATTAATGAGTATAGGGTGTTATTGGCTATATTGTGCCAAGGAAATTATATTATTAATGAGTATAGGGTGTTATTGGCTATATGGTGCCAAGGAAATTATATTATTAATGAGTATAGGGTGTTATTGGCTATATTGTGCCAAGGAAATTATATTATTAATGAGTATAGGGTGTTATTGGCTATATGGTGCCAAGGAAATTATATTATTAATGAGTATAGGGTGTTATTGGCTATATGGTGCCAATTAATTATAGTATTAATGAGTATAGGATGTTATTGGCTATATGGTGCCAAGGAAATTATATTATTAATGAGTATAGGGTGTTATTGGCTATATTGTGCCAAGGAAATTATATTATTAATGAGTATAGGGTGTTATTGGCTATATGGTGCCAAGGAAATTATATTATTAATGAGTATAGGGTGTTATTGGCTATATTGTGCCAAGGAAATTATATTATTAATGAGTATAGGGTGTTATTGGCTATATGGTGCCAAGGAAATTATATTATTAATGAGTATAGGGTGTTATTGCCTATATTGTGCCAAGGAAATGGGAGCTAATTTAATTGCTTTCCCAAAATGAGGCAGATCCAGCCAACCTGGCTGGCCAAGTCAGGTTTCAAGTCTGTAACCTTGGATTATGAGTCTGATACTCTACCATGGCTCTCATTGATAGTGAACAAAATGACCTTCATTCCTCTTAATGGCAGTGACAGTGTAAACAAATATGTTAGTGACCATTAGTAATTTCCCATACTCAGAGCATTATTATCTCAAGATTTAATATCTCACTGCCTTCATCAGCGACTGATGTTGATCATGTGACTTACAATGGTAGTGGTTTGATGTGTGCCTTGTGAATGGTATACAGTGAGATCATATGTCATGATTGCCTTACATTCTGGTGTCTTTCTTATGTAATAGGGACCAGTCTGGTGGCCTAGCGGTTAGAGTGTCTGCCTCGGATGTGTGATCTCGCGGGTTCAAACACTGGCCAAGTCATACCAAAGACTTATAAAAATGGTACTGACAGCTGCCTCGCTTGGCGCTTAGCATTCAGATGTTAGTGTTAGAACTGGTTGGCCTAGTGTCAGGATTATGTCACTGGGTGTGACATGATGCTTCATGTCTGCGGCATGATGCCCCAGTGCTAGACATCACTATAAACTGCCACACTGCAGACATCTTAGTGATATGACTGAAAAATTGTTGAAGCTACATTAAAAATCCAAATTGCACAAATCACACACATAATGTAATAGGGGCTCCTGGTGGCCAAGTGATCTAAAACACTCGCTTTACTGATCATTGCCATCTGGCCTCAGTTGACGTGGGTTTGAGTCTCTGGCTCAGCAAAGGTGGGTATGTGAGAAAGTTTGCTAGTAGATTCCTGTTGGTTGGTGGTTCTTGCTAGCGTTTACCTGGGCTCTTCCTCCACCAGCTATACTGGCCACCGTGTATAGTGACTGTTATACTGAGAAATGGTGGTAAACCCAAAACAACAACAAGATGTTTATAATGTAACAGAAAGTCTAATTACCACCAGCAGAAATCAAACCCAGTATTATTTTCTTTTGCAGTCAGGTGCACATACCACTATACTGAAAGGTCTCAACTACCTAAGTCTGGTTAGAAGTGGCCTTATTTACTGAGAATGCAATGTTTTTTATATTTGTCCTCGAATGTTGCTCAGGTTTTCCTATTAGAGCAGTCAAAACACATTCACTGCTGGACTACCAACTACTGAGAATTGGACAAGTCCTCAGATCTAATGGAGAGTACAAAGCCATCAGGGAACAGCAGTCATGCACACATACCTGATGGTAATAATCAGGATTTGTGTACTGCATGTTACAGTATAGACTCTTGCTACAGCAATTTTTTTAGACACTTGTTACAGTAATTGTAGACATTTGTTACAGTAATTATATATGCCTGTTACAGTAATTAGACACTTACTATAATAATTACATTGTTAGATTAATTATTTACACTTGTAACAGTAATTATTGGTGCCTGATAAATGCCAAAAATTTACAGAACAAAACAACAGAACAGTGAGCTGCAGTATATCCTGATCAGCAGGACAGATAACACTGTAAGGAAATTTGATGTCTACATATATAGGTGTTGGGTGTGGATGGCAGAGAAGGGAATAATGATATAAAAAGATCATAAAGCTATAGTACTAGGCTCAGTTTTGTTTCCTTTCAACCCATCTTGTCTTACATTTGGTTGAACTTGGTTATGGGAGCTTTTGTGTTATATCTGGAATCGTGTTATAATGAAGTGTATTATAATGGGGGCACTTTATGTTCTTTTTGTTGTATATTTGTAATTCTCTCTCTCTCTAACAGAATAATAGATATATTTTATGTATGGATGAAACACTAAGTTTTTTCAGCACAACCACAAGGTGAAATATATCCATTATTCCCTTGTAGCAAGTGCATTTTCTTTTTATTGTATTGCTTAAATATATTGGCTGGCAAGATGTGCTGTATAAAAGATTTATATAGCAGATTTCTTACTGGATCTTGCACAATGTCAGCGTTTTATTGTCTTTGTTCTGCTGTGTACTATGATTATTTACGCTGAAAATATATCCTTCCCAATTCAATGTCAAATAGCACATGGGATTTGAACTTGTGTTTTTTTTAAAGAGAGGCGGACATATTTACCACTAGGGCATATAAGCATCTATGATCTCAGAAAATGAATTTCATGGTTATCTTATTATTGACATGTCACTTGAAACTAACTATTGTATTTCACTAGAGTGAATTATCACAAAAAAAGACAGTAATTTGTGGCAAAATATTATTTATATATATATATATATATATATATATATATATGAAGGTTTAAATTAGTGATAGTTTTTTTTAGATTACATTCAGTATATTGTAGCTGAGGTCAATTTTATGATCTATTTGACTACTATAAATTGTACCCTTTTATTATGACCACCTATTTCACAAACTTGTCACCAAGTGAAGTTTATGTTATTTCACGACCTTTGACTACATGTACATTGAGGAATTTGTGCAGAAAGGCATGTTGGGTAAAATTTAAGACCATAGAATTTGTTCTGCACATTAAAGTCAAATATGTGATAATTACTTCAGTGAGAAATACCCAGTTTCTACCTCTGCCAAAGGAGGGGTCAATTGACAGTGAATGTGTTCTGTATACATTTTCAATGTGGCTATTTATTATAGTACGCCTGTTTGATGTTACAGTATAGCTGTTTGATGTTACAATACACCTGTTTGATGATATTGTTGTTGTTTGGATTTAGTGCCATTTTCAGCACACAATAGGCTATACATAGCAGCTGGTATAACTGGTGGAGAAAAGTTACCTGGGAAATCACTGCTAAAAAACAGTGACCCAGTAAGCTGTTGGCATGTTTTCTCACATACCCACATTGGCTTAGTGTGATGTAACAGGACACATATTTGATATTAAGGAAGAGTTGTTATGTTATATTTTGCTAAACTGTTATAATTACTAGGCTAACCCTAACCTGTATCTATTCAAAGAATCATGTACATGGTGTATGATGCATATTACACATTTCACACAATTCAAGCTAGAAAAATACTACAGACAGAATGACGTGCAAAACATTTCACATATGTCACACAATTCAAGCTAAAAAGATACTACAGACAGAATCACATGCAAAACATTTCACACATTGCAGGATAAGATACTATAGACAGCGTATGGTTTCATATTATTTTCAGAGATTGTCTTAACAGACAAGGTAAACTTTTTTCTGGCTGCCTGTTAAAATCAAAAATTTTGTTGGGCAAGTTAACTTATGACACTTGCCCAGAATTTTTGTTGTTGAAAATAATGATGGGAAAAAACTTAGTTACTCTTACGTTTGAGCTGTATTTAATTTCCCATATCTGGTGTCTGTTTTATCCTTGAGTCTCTTTGGAATAAATTGCAGTTTAAGACACTGAAAAGAGTCAATGAGTATAGATATGATGTAAGAGGAACAAATTTTTTGTTTTATTAAACTGAAAGATAAAACAACTTTGATGTAATTGAGACAAGCATTTTGATGTAATTTAGATAAGCTAGTTGATTTAATTGAGGCCATCTGTTTGAAGTAATTAAGGCAAGCTGTTTGATGTAATTGAGACAATCTGTTTGAAGCAATTAAGGCAAGCTGTTTGATGTAATTGAGACAATCTGTTTGAAGTAATTAAGGCAAGCTGTTTGATGTAATTGAGACAAGCTGTTTGAAGTAATTAAGGCAAGCTGTTTAATGTAATTGAGACAGGCTGTTTGCTGTAATCAAGACAAGCTATTTGTTGTAATTGCTCCTATTTATTATTGCTACTACTCTCTTTCTTTTATGTAGAATTTTGCACAAACACTTATTTACACGATGATCAAGATTAATAGAGTGATATTTGTGAAACAGTCTGTTTGGAAAGCAACAGAATTAAAATAAATAAAACAAGGAGTAAAAGATAATGATAAGATCAGCGACTGCCCAAAATTGAAAGTACATATACCAGTATGTAAATTGGAGTCTTCTATTTGCAGCTGATGTTCTAAAATGAAATTGATGTAGTTGACATCAATATGGGCTTATATAAGCATTTGTAACTGCTAAAGGAAGAATGGTACCAACAATGTTGGAACTGTGACTCTATTAGTCTTTAATGATGTTGTTGTTGTTATAGGGTTTAATGCCATTTTTCAGCACAGGATATGCTATACATGGGGTCCAGTATAAATGGTGGAGGAAGAACCGGGGAAAACCCTGGAAAGAACCACTGACCAATGAGAAGCTACTGGCAAGCTTTCTCACATACCCATATTGGCCGAGTCTGAGACTCGAACCCATGCAGACAGAGGTGAGATGGCAGTGATCTTTAATGGTGAGTGCTTTAGACCACTCGGCCACTTGGGGCCTTTAGACTTTAGTGAATATCTGCTGTGTTTTCTTTGTTGGGTCTGAGGTCACTATTAAACTATATGTTTAGTAAATCAATGACCTGTTGGATGTGTTTAATAAGATGCTGATAACGACAATGTAATTGTAAAGCAATTTTACTTCCTAAAATGTGTCCAGACTAGATCCCTAAGGTCCACTTTTCTCTTAACAATACCAAAGAACCTGTTTTAAAGGAGTTTTGCTTCCTAAAATGTGTCCAAACTAAACATTTAATGTCCACTTTGCTTTTAACACTGTCAGAGAATCCATTGTAAAGCAGTTTTACTTCCTGAACTCTGTCAAAAATGAGACTTTCAGTGTCCACTTTTCTCATAAAACAGAATCCATTGCAAAGTAGTTTACTTCTAAAATTTTTCCAAGTTAGACCTTTAAGATCTGCATTTCTTCTAACACTACCAGAGAATCCATTGTTTCAAAACACAGGAAGTGTTAGCACTTCAGAGTTCAGGACATGATATCAGAAATGCAGAAAGGAAGGACTTTGATAGCTGTGTATAAAAGTAGTTATATTTCAAGTCTCCCAGTATAAAAATAGTTACATTTAGTTGTCTAAGTACAAAAGAAGCTAATATTTTTTGTCTCTCAGTATAAAAGTAGTTATATTTATGTCTAAGTATGAAGGTTGTTATATTTTATGTCTAAGTATAAAGATAGTTATATTTTTTGTCTGAGTATAAAAGTAGTTATATTTTATCTCTCTCAGTATAAAAGTAATTATATTTATGTCATATAAAAGTAGTTATATTTATGTCTAAGTATAAAAGTTGTTATGTTGTATGTCTAAGTATAAAGGTAGTTATATTTTATGTCTCTCAGTATAAAGGTAGTTATATTTTATTTTTCTCAGTATAAAGGTAGTTATATTTTATGTTTCCTGTTGTACAAAAGTAGTAATCTTTCATTTATTGTTGCAAAATTGGTTATATCTTGTCTATCAGTATAAAATAGGTATATTCAATCTCAGTATGAAGGTAGTTATATTTTGTCTCATCTAGTATAAAAGTAGTTAACTTTTATTTAGTAGTATTAGTATAAAGTAGATATATTTTGTCTGTCAGTATAAATGTAGCTATATTCTGTCTCAGTATAAAAGTAATTATATTTGATATCTCTTAGTTAACATAGTTATATTATATGTCTCTGAGTATAATATTAGTTATATTTTAAGCTTCAGTATAAAGTAGTTGTATTTTTTGTCTCTTATAGTATGAAAGTAGTTTCTTTTTATGTCTGTCATTATACACTAAAAGTAGCTATATTGTAAGCTATGGTAAAAAAAGTATTTATCGTTTGTGTCTTAGTGTCTCAGTATGCAAGTAGCCATATTTTAAGTTTCCTGTGATAAACATGCACCTGTATTTAGTGATTAGCCAGGGTGACTTTCTGAGAAAACTTCAGCTAGTTTCAATTTTGTAGGTTTTACTTGATGAAAAGAGCACTCATTACTTTCTAAATTAATCTTTCTGGACCTACAGTTTAGGGAAATAATGTAATAATCTGTATGAGGCTCTGCAGGCAGAGTATAACAAGAGAAAATGAGGTAAACTTGCCAATTATTGCCTGCCTCTAATTTATACACCTGTCAGGCATCTGACCACATTTATCAATCAATTTATCATACATATTCAAGAACAAACTGTTATCCAAGACCCACTTGTGCATAATACAATGTGCACTTCATTACTTCCACATTGGATTCTGAGCCAGCTGTGGATTAAGCATGCTTCACTCCTGCTTAGTTTAGTGGAATATATTGAGTTAATTCAGGCATTTCATATACTTCCTTCCATTCAGTGTTACTAAACCCACATTGGGGTTTTCCTGTCCAGTAGGTGTTATTCTAGTGGTCAGTGGTCAAATTTATTCTAGTGTCCAGTAGGTGTTATTGTAGTGGTCATACAGCTATCACAGGTTAATACATACCCTCAAATGGAGTGCAGGCCTGGCCTCACCTGCAACACCTGGATGCTACGCTGTAATGTCAGAAGTAATTAGGTGACATATATACCAGCACAAACAAAAGGTGGTCAGTGCACTCTGTGCATATTCAAACTCTGGGTTCGTATTGTACACAAGTTTATACAAGTGCAACAAACTGACAACGAAAAGTTCAAAACTAGTTTTTAACTTGCCTATTTGATTTTGACTGTTGCCATTGTTTTTGTAAAAGGCAGACACAAACCAGCCACAACGCAGACAATAAACTAAACAAAGTTCTGAAATTACAGATGTTGAACTTTACATGACTATATCTAATTTCAACACTTTTTTGTGTTTATAGATTATTTTGTTGCTGGGTTCATTTTGTCTTTGCCATTAAAAAAAGATTCAAGTATCGAAAGTGCTTAGGCTAGTTAACTTTTTGATGTCAGATTTTGCATTTGTTTTAATCAGTCACAGACACACGATCCCATGCTTGATCTAGTGCACTTGAAAGGACATTTTTTTACTGTGACAGGAAATGTTTTTCACCATAAAACCACTCTGTATACCGCTATATCTTATAATATGAATTTGGTGATGGACCCATGTTGGTCAGATTTTGATTTTTCATTGTAATTTAATATAATTCTACTTGTTTCAGTTCTTGGTTCATAAGATTTATTATATGATTTAAACATTAAGTACTTTATTTTTGTGCTAAAATGCACTAGCAATGCAGACTTCTTGGAACATACCTCAATATAAGGGGGGGGGGCAAATACTCTTGCCCAGCCCAAATGATTAGTGCAAGTTCCCAGTGATCAAATTCATTTTCCAGTCACTTGCTTAATTGGATGAATTATCATTCATTGCTGAACATGAAAATGGATGTTTCGTTGAGTACATTGTCAAATTTATTTTTTGAAAGTCCATACTACCAGCCAAAGTTTGTTTTCCAGTTGTTTTGATCAAGCTTATAAAAGTGCTTGACTCTCACTATTTAATGATTGATAAACACTGTCAAATTACCAAGAGGGAGGGCAGACTGGTCTACATTTGCAATTACTTATTACTGGTCATAAAAGGATCTGACAATAAGTTCCGGAAAACAACTTTTCACATGATTGAATTAGGTCATTAGTTTCATCAACTTTTATATTCCTGTAAGTCATATAACTGGTTGAATAAAAGTTTATTCAGGGTGAGAAATATTTTTTTACACTTATTGAGGAAGTGGGATTTTAGAGATTTTTCATGTCCTGGTAAGGCTTCATTTATAATTTTTTACCCTATTTATGATAGTATAAAGAGGGAGTACTAGTTATTATATGACTATCAAGTATTTCATTTAATTATAAACATAATTTTTCTGTATGTCATGTGCATAATAATGCCTTGTGACACAAGTGCTGATGTCATAATATCATGGCATTTCAAACGCATTTCGACCAAGAAATCCCAATGTATTTCATTGTCATTTTATTACATTAGTCTTTGGTTTTGTCAGATAAAATTAGTATTCTTTTCAGCATGTGATAAAAGAATCTTACTGTCACGCTCATTTCAAATGAATTTTATGAAATTCATCAATAATTTCTATCTACTCCTCTGATGGCCTAAGTGATTAGAGTGTCCGCCTTGGACGGTAGAGGACGTGGGGTCAAACCCCAGCTCATTGATACCAAAGGGTTTGATCCTCAGCCAAGTCATACCAAAGACTTATAAAAATGGAACTAGCAGCTGCCTCACTTGGTGCTCAGCATTAAGAGGTTAGTGTTAGGATTGGTCGGCCTGGTGCCAGGATAATGTGACTGGTGGGACATGATGCTACTTGTCTGTGGCATGATGCCCAAATGCTAGACGTCACTACAAACTGCTACCCTTGCAGATATCGTAGCGATATGACTAAAAAATTGTTAAAGCTACGTTAAAAGTTTAAAAAAAAAAATCACAAACACACTAACTTCAATCATTTGCTTGTCTTGGCTCAAACAAGATAGAAAAGCTGATTTGATGAATTTCACAACCTATCTCACCTCTACTGCATGGATTAGAGAGTTTTTGGCTCAGCCATTGTGGGTATGTGAGGAAGCACAGGGCTGTGGTTCTTATGGGGATTTTCCTGGATTTTTCCGCCATCAGTTACAAGTTATTCTGGCCACCATCTATATCCAGTCATGTCTTGAAAAATGGTGTTAAGTGTACAATATATATATGCATAATAAAAACCTGACATATTTTCATTTTTAAACTTATATTGTTGAAATGTTCTAGATAAATTTGTTCTTATGACAGTGGTTGGCAAAATAAGGAATGTGACCTGGTTTTATCTGTTAGTTTATAGCATAGGGTGTGGCCTTAAAGTGCAGGTATCTTGACTGTTGTCCATGCCAGACTTGCTGTGGCACAAAAGACAAGCTAGTCATAGACACCATTGAAAGAAAAGATTTAAAAACTTTTGTTAGAGATAACTGCAGTGCAACATAGTATACACAGTAACAGTTGCTAAGAATGTGTTGAATGCTTATCAGCAGAGATTAAAATAAATTAGTGAAAGTAACCACACCTATGTTCTTGGTCAATGCTTGATGTTCATAATTACCCCATGAGATGACCTCAGTTGACAGTTTCCCCATGAGAGGACCCCAATTGACAAGTACCCAATGGAATGGCCCCAATTTCTAATGCAGATACTGCTGGCATGTATTATGGCTGAGTCAGTGTAAACAGTGTATGTTTCACACAGCTCACATGAGAGATGGCATTTATCAAACATTAGTGACCTTTGTTCTTATTATAAAGGGCAAGATTACAATATATGACACCAACACTATTTAAAATATATTGGTAATAATGCAGCAGTCTGTAATTGTCATGAAGTTTTACATTTTTTTAAAAATTCCCAATGTTTGTACAACTCATGTCAATTAGTAAGTACAGTGTACCATGTTTTGAATATCCACACATTTTTGTGAAGCAAGCAGGGTGGTCCCTCACAATAAAACCCTTCAGTATACCACTTATTCTCTTATAATGCCTGTATATCGTGAATCTCATTACATTGTTTGAAATTAGCTCTATCATTTCATTTATGACTTAATTTTATGTAATTTTTGTTCATAGCTATTTAGAACTAATTATTATTTCACATCAATAAATACTCTTTGCTTTGTGTTCTAATTCAGTTTTGAACCTCCCTCAGTACAAGGGTCCCTCACTTATACTGTATGTTATAAATACAGTGTTGAAAAAAGTACTGTTGTCTCCAGCATGAATAACAAATAGAAAATTCATGCTTGGTATGAATTGCTCAAGAAGTCTACCTTTCCTGATGAATATTGATGTCCATACATATCAACATGTAAACACAGTAACATGATTTCATGCACTACTGGTAATTTAAACGTTGAAAGATTCTATGTAACTGCCACATGGCTCAAAATAGTATGTTACTGCGTGTTCTCCATCCATCTATCCATCTGCCTGTTACCAATTTGAATTTGCAGAATAAGTTCAGTTGTCCACTTTTTATAGTTACCAAACATTTTATATGGATTGTAAATGGGGTAAGTGTGAACCCTTTCATATTGGTGGTCAAAAGGGCAAAGTTCAAGGTCATTGAGATTGAAAGAAGAAAAATGGTTTCAGCACAACATCTTGAGGTCACCAGTGTCTGCAGCAACCAGACTTTCTGGATGGCTTGCACTGCAGATAACCTTATTAATCTTGTGATCAAAGGTCAAGGTCATTGTGGCTGAAAGAAGAAAAGTAGTTTTGCACAACAGTAGTTGTATATCACCTGCACTTGTGATAAGGAATAAACGTCTTGATTTTGGGGTTGTTGTTGTTGTAGGGTTTAATGCCATTTTTCAGCATTTTTCAATTTTTTTATTTTGTGGTAAAAATGTTTATGGTCAAAGGTGACTGTATGATAGAAATAAAATGGTTCTTGCATAATAACATTAGTTCTACATCTCATACTTGGATCAAAGTTTGTGAGTGACTTGCAATTGGAGTAAGGATGAAGTCTGTTGATTTTGTTTTCAAAAGGTAAAAGATCAATGTCATTGACTGAAATTTAAACAATTGTCTATCTGCACAATGCTTTGTTATTATTGTGCTTTCAAATGTATTTGGGATGACTTACATGTTGGGTAGTTAAAAAGTATAATAATTTGGGGATTCAAAGGTCATATGTCAAGGTTAAAATCAATGTAAAAGAAGAAAATTTTATATTTTGCATAGTAACTTTAGTTTTAGACCTTTTACATTAACCAAAGGTTTTGGAGATGTTTCATTTAAGATATGAGAGAGGACTATTGATTTTGAAGTCAAAAGGTCAAAGGTCATAGATAATTTGTAGCTCCAAGAAAATTGGTTTTGCTGAATAAGTTCCTTGACCAAACTGTGTAGATGGCTTGCATTTATGGTAATAAACAAATCTTTAGGTTTTAGGGTGGAAAGGTCTTATTAAGTTCAGTTCAAGACCTCATAACGTGACCAAAGGTCAAGGTTATTGATATGCATAGATTAATAATCTCAATATTCAGCCGTTCCTTATTATTGTTTATGAAGATGATTATTAAATACTTTAGGTAGATGTAATTGGTATGGTTGTTTTTAAATTTTGCATGCCTGCCAATTAGTGAACGACATAATAATTAAACAAGAGCTTGTCACCAATGGTATAACCTGTCACAATCTTGCCAATTGCATCTTTAATATTTTATATCTGTACATTTATGTGTTAGGAGAACAAAAGGTTATATTTTGTATGTGCATACAAGTCTGTGAATGCAAAAATGTATATTCCTGTCAGAAGACTAATAGTTATTAAAGTCTATATACATTTTGTTTAATTTGTGTCCTTTCTAGCTATACATGTGGATGCTGCACGAGGTGGTGGAGCACGGAGTGGAGGGGTGCGGGTGCGGACACGAATTGGTAGTTCAGGATCATCAGTTTCATCATCTGGTGGATTCATGTCTCGCTATAGAGGGCCAAGCTACAGTAGGTCAAATTGGAGAACTGGCTTTGCACTGGGATACGTCTGGGGTGCAAGTCATTATATGACACGTCGACGTTATATCAGCAATCCTGATAAAGGTAGGTTGCTTTTGAAAGCACATTGTTGGACCACTTCACTTGCTTTGCTTGGATAGATTTCAGTCCCAGCATGATTTTTGCATAGTGTCCATTATGTTACCAGATATAGTTTGCATTACTAAATTTGGTAACTATGTATCCACTATTCTTTCATGTTAAATTTTATATGTAAAGGGAGGCAATTCAAATTGGGCAAATGGTCAGCCCTAATAGTGATGTTTCTTGTATATTATTTCACTGATGGTAATAACTAAAAAAAAAATATTAAAGATTATTTAGAGCAGTATTGCACAATAGTAATAAGAACCATAAACAGCAACATCTCCAAAGTTATGTTCTTCTGTCTAATCTTGTATAAATCAGGATCAATTCTACATACCAAATCATCAGTATTCTTAATACTTTGATTCTTATTTGTACATAAAAGTAACAGGATCAATTCTACATGCCAAATCATCAGTATTCTTAATACTTTGATTCTTATTTGTACATAAAAGTAACAGGATTTTGTCTTAAATAGAAAAGGCTTTTAGCATAAATAGAACAGGATTTTGTCATAAAAGGAATTGGATTTTATCATAAATAGAACAGGATTGTGTCAAAATATTGTATAGAACAGTATTTTGTCATAGAACAAGGTTTTGTTATAGAAAGAACACAATTTGGTTTTATTTTTTTCTTTTGATAAATAGACATTTTGCTCTTTTAAAATCAACTTTTTGCATGTTTTGTGAAACATGTATTTTGAGAGATCGTATTATCATGGGTAAACTTTATTTTTTTAAAATTCTTGCTGTGTGCAATTTTTTTTTTACTTTGATTTTAGTTCCTGGCAGATTAAAATTAGTTAATTTGATTTCGGATTAAAACTAATATACTGGAGCAGTGCACTTTATATATCCATTTTAAGATGTTGTGTTCATGTTGCAAATGTACCCTAGTTAACGTTATTGGTTATAGACCAGAAAATCTTATGCAATGTCTTGTTATGAAAATCTTACGCAATGTCTTGTTATCTATATGTGTACCTAAGCTGGCTCTATTGGCCATACAGTCAAACCCACTTATCTCGACCTCATTTACCTTCAGAAACCATTTACATTGAGTATTTAGGTCTGGTCTCAAAAAATTCTTCTTTGTTAAGCTAAATTTTCCCAGCTTATTTCAACCCCTGTTAAGTTGATAAAAACCCCATTTTGGCAGGCATAAATTTCAGTCCAAAATAACGTGGACCTGCTTATTTTGATGAAATGATTCAAAAGCAATTACGTTTTCATGCATATGCTCAGCACTAGTGACACTTACCACAAACAATGTAATTTTTTAATACATTCAGCCATTTTACTGTAGCTTCATCATTCACATGTACATAATTATAAAATTTTTCCTGAGCAATGCAAATGGAGTCCACAATCTCATCAGCCATTGACTCAAGACATATATCTGATTGAGGCAATGAATTTGAATTTCCTTTTAGTTATCAGTGATTGGAACAAATTTATTATGTCGTGCAAGTTTCATTTTGTGCAGGTTAATTATAATTATATGCATTACTCTATTATGGAGTTAGTGCATGTTTAAAATAATACAAGTTTTACTTATGCCTAATTAATAAAAAGCATGGTGACATGTTTTCATTTCCCATTGAGTAGCCTCTTTTCCTTGATAGCCTCATTAAGAAGTTTACGTTTTGTTGACTCGGGCAGATAGGCAGCCCAACATCTAGGCCAGTTTAAGTACATGTAGCATGTAAATGCTGTAACAACTAAACATCCATGTCCTGCTGGACAATGCATATCATGCTTAATTGTTTGTTTACACAAGTTTGTTGATAATGGATTATACAGTACATAAAATGAAACTACCATTACTTTTATAGTATCATGAATTTATTGAGCATCAGAAAGTAACTGAATTGGATTTTTTAAAATTAAAATATCTTAATAATGAATATTTGAGCTCATGTTTGCATCTCAAGAGATATTTGAATGAAAAAAAAAATGATTATTTCTTTTAGATATTACAATATTTTAGGTGAGGTGGGATATTTAAAAAATTCTGATTTGGTCATCAGTCTATAAAATTTGATGTAGCGATGCATTATAGTGTATCAATTTCCATTAAATAAGATCTGTATATTCATGGCAGCCGTAGGTATATGTGTATCATATTTCTTTCCTGCTGCAAAGACACAATTAAATCCATTTTGCCTCCATAAGGGTGGTCAGGTTTAGATAAGTTGGTATTTGTTTTTTTCATGAGGTAAAGTTATTTTATTTACTGAGGAATATTAAAACTGTGATATACTCACTGCAAAATATACATTGACTGTGGAACTAAAAGAAGAGTACCTTTATTTCAGAGAGCACACATACATGTACCCACTCATGAGTAATTTATTAACAACACTGTTCTTTTTGTATTGTCTGCTATGTACAGGTGGAGTCTGAATTCTGTCTAAAATGTAATGAAATCGCAACACTTATTAAAGTAAAACTGTAGTCAAATAAAGCAATTATTAGTCTTAAAACTACGACTTGTTTTGTCAACAACGTTCCAGTAAACCTAAGAGTAAGAGACGGGAAGAAAGGTCAAGAACATCTTTAAAATTATGTTTTTGTATGAACCCTGATATCTTGGTACCTGGTTATATCAATGATTATTTTGATATGCATGACATAATGAAGGTAACCAGGTTTGACTATACCAGGTGATATTATACAGTTATGGCTTGTTATCTGTACATTTACCCTAGTTAGCTTTATTGGGTATAGACCATAATACCTTAATGGTTTGTTACCTGTATATGTACCCTGGGTAGCTTTATTGGTTATAGACCATAATAACTTATTGGCTTGTTATCTGTATATGCACCCTAGGTAGCTTTATTGGGTATAGACCATAATACCTTAATGTTAAAGCTTGTTGTCTGTATATGCACCCTAGGCAGCTTTATTAGGTATAGACCATAATACCTTAATGGCTTGTTATCTGTAAGTGTACCCTAGGTAGCTTTGTTGGGTATAGACCATAATACCTTAATATTAAAGCTTGTTATCTGTATATGCACCTTAGATAGCTTTATTAGTTAAAGACCATAATACCTTAATGGCTTGTTATCTGTATATGTACCCTAGGTAGCTTTATTGGGTATAGACCATAATACCTTAATATTAAGGCTTGTTATCTGTATATGTACCCTAGGTAGCTTTATTGGTTATAGACCATAATACCTTAATATTAAGGCTTGTTATCTGTATAGGTACCCTAGGTAGCTTTATTGGTTATAGACCATAATACCTTAATGGCTTGTTTTCTGTATATGTACCCTAGGTAGCTTTATTGGTTATAGACCATAATACCATAATGGCTTGTTATCTGTATATGTACCCTAGGTAGCTTTATTGGGTATAGACCATAATAGCTTAATAGCTTGTTATCTGTAAGTGTACCCTAAGTAGCTTTATTGGGTATAGACCATAATACCTTAATATTAAAGCTTGTTATCTGTATATGTACCCTAGGTAGCTTTTATTGGTTATAGACCAGATCTTATTTACATATACAATGGCTTATTACCTTTCATCAGCCTGCCAGTTAGCACAAGTTTGTTATTGCCACTGTTCCTATTAAGCTACTTGGAGGATTGCCATAAAACATGACATACACATTGGTCCCAAAGTCTGGTTGTCTTGAATAAAACTAGTACATGTACCACTTGTACATCCAGTATGGTCACCACAGGAGCCATGTTGAAAATCTTATAAAATATAGATGGTCATATCATTATGGGGTTTGTCACTAAAAGAATTCTTATGATGTTTAGTTGGCCCTAGATAAAACTTTCACATCCAGGATAGACACATTGTTGTTATAGCTACTTTTTCAGAAAAAAGAAAGCCTTATCAATTTGAGTTTTTAGTCTAGATAGATGATCCTAAATGAAAATGGTGGCAATTTGGTCTTCATTATGGCTGTCAAGGCAGCCATACTGAAAATCTTGTTGCTACTTCACCCAAATTGAAAGTCATAACAATCAGAAGACTTCTTAATTGATCCTAAATGAGAATGGTACTGATATGACATCTATTATGGCTGCCAAGGCAGCCATCTTGAAAGTCTTGTTATCACTGTTTCTCCTAGACGGATTGCCTTATCAACATGGATGTTTTCCCCAAAGACTTCTAGTTGGTCATTAAGGAAAAAATAATGATGTTGCCTGGTCAGCGAGCCATCCTGTATATATTGTTATAACTACTTCTCCAGAATGGATGGTCAGAATGCTATGTGGCTTTCACCAAATGACTTCTTAAGATATTTTGTTGGTCATATATGTAAATAGTGCCACACTTACGTCCAGTATGGCCAAAACAGCAGCCAATTTGAAATTCTTGTTATTGCTTAAGAATGTGAGAGATGTTTTTGACCCTCAGCAGTTAAAATAAAAAAAATCTTGTCTCGGATTCCTGACATTTCTTTTTGGCTTGTAGAATCTCAGCTCCTTTGAGGGATTGTTGTATAAAGTCACCACACCAACAAGACGTGTTATGGTGACTGAGAATAGGGTAACTGGTTATAAAGATGGATCAGTGTTTATAATATTTAAAGGTACTTTTGAATTAAGTTAATCTTTTAATCTTTGATTACAGTAATCTAGATTTTTTTGTTGTATGGCTTGCCTTTTTCTTTGCAAGTAGATTTTTCAAGGGACAAATAGTTTTTCATGGACCATTTCACAACAGTATTGTGAAATAAATTTCTGCAAACATTAAAGTCTTCTTGAATTCCACAGTTTTAACCGTTTAGATGAAAAGGAAAGATTTTGATGTTTGTCCCTTTTACTAATGCAGAGCCAACGGTATGTTTGAATGTCAATGACTTGAAGAATGACACATACGGGTATTTTGTGTGCCCGATGGAGGATGAACCGGACAGCTATGAGTACTGCTGTGGGGAAGAAGGTGACCAGAATTGCTGTGGATTCTTTGATGAGTATGGTTCCCTTTACTTAATCCTGCCTAATTATTGTTAAGCCTGTTTAAGTTGACACCTCAATATAACCAACACCTGCTTCTGACAGATAGCTATGGATCCCATCTCAGTCTGCCTTCATATCTGACCTTTTATCTGTATATATGATTAATCCTAAAATGTAATGTATTTATATGAATTTTTGAGACAGACAGAGTACAATAGCTGTGTATTATACAGCATGTGAGGCATTTGTTCAAAATATTGAGCAGTTTTATTACTTCACTGACCAAAGATGTGTTTTGATATTTTTTCTCTATATATTTAGTGAACAGGATTTGATCTCTTACTTGATTGAATGCTGTTGTTGTTGTAGGGTTTAATGCCATTTTTCAGCACAAGATAGGCTATACATGGTGGCCAGTATAAATGGTGGAGGAAGAACCTGGGATCACCTTGGAAAGAACCACCAGCCCATGAGAAGCTGCTGGCAAGCTTTCTCACAGACCCACATTGGCCAAACCCGAGGCTCACACCCTTGCAGACAGAGGTGAGATGGCAATGATCCGTAACGGTGAGTGCTTTAGACCACTCGGCCACTCCGGGCCCCCCTCTTTGATGGAATACAAAAGCACATATTTTTAAAGAAAAGAAAAGGGAAAAATGGCATTTACTTGTGATACAGTGTATTTGAATTTTTAGGTACATGCGGAAACAGACATTATGGAGCGAGTAATTTATTTCCATTACGGAGGAGTGCAGTAGACAGCATGTAAAATTTCAATATGTTAGATGGTTTTAAAAAAGAAATGTGTCTAATGCCAAAAAATACAACATGTTCTCTGTCACGTTGGTAGTTTTTGAAGTCTCATTTATAATCATTTGTAAGGATGGCAGAGAACATCATCCTGAATAAAGTTGGGGCCATCACACAACCTTCTTTGACTCCATTGGTTGGTCACTATGAATGGTTTGGATATTATATCAACTGTGATGCAAACAAATATTCCATCATGGAATTAACAAACCATTATACTGAATTTCTCTGCAGTAAAGGCCCTACAGCTGACTTTATCGAAGATATTATGCAGGTTGATGAATTTCATGTACATGTTTGAGTTCTGTTTCTGGCATTTCTTCTGGAGTTGGTGAGCTGCAAACGCCATATATGTATCCCTCATTCATTCCTGAAATGTAACTGACTCTCAGGCAGGAGCCCTTGACCAAGGTGCCCTTTGATGAACAAGGTGTTTCAGCAGAATTCTGGTGAAGATTTGTTTACTGTTGCAAGCAAGGGCAGCAAGAAGATGGCTTGATGGTTGCTGCAGGATTGTATGTCACCATTCCACTTGTACAAGTGAATGATGGATGCATTCTTGTACATCTGGGGTATAGTTCCTTGAGTCCTCATTGGCCAGAAGAGTTCAGTCAGTTTATGTGGCATGTGATAATTGTATGACACAATTTTGCAGCTGTTCCACAGAATAGTCTTGAAAATATCTTGAGGTAAGGTACATACCCCTGGAAATACCTATAGTATTTGCCATTGTCATCAGGTGGTTTACACATGCTTCACTATGGAAAAGAACAAGGAAATATAAGTAAGTGTTCGTAATGCTTATTATAGATTATTGGTTTTGTCAATTAAGTTGTTGACTGTGTTAGATGTGTACATACTTTTTAATTCAGCAACAGTATCAATAAGTATTTCTTTCTACTCATGAACATAACTCTTTACAGCACCTGCAGAGAACATGTACTAGACAGAGCATATGAAATCTCCATGTGGTCATGTGACATAATTCTGAAAACACACATGTTTAGCAAGCTTTGCATGCTGCTGTTATCTATCAAATTATAGATGTTATATATGTAAAGAAAGTGAAGGTATACAGGATATCTGCCAGTTTTTGTAGATATAAGGAAGTATTTCATGAATGAAGTGGAAATATAATCGTCTGCAGTGTTGAAGCCACCTTTGACAATACAAACTGTTTCCACTTCATGAGTGGTGAAGCCATTTGTGACAATGCAAACTGTTTCAACTTCAGGAGTGGTGAGACTACCTGCAACAATGCAAACTGTTTCTACTTTATAAGTGGTGAAAACACCTTTGACAATGCAAACTCTTTCCACTTCATGACTGCTGAATCAATTTGTGGCAATACAAACTGTTTCCATTTCATGAGTGGTAAGGCCACTTGTGATAGTACAAAAATGTTTCCATTTCAAAAATGTTTCCATTTCATGAGTGGTGAAGCCACCAGTGACAATATAAACTATTGTCCAGTTCAGTAGAAGATAATCAGCTTGTGATGATGCAAACTGTTTCTACTTCATGAGTGGTGAAGCGACTTATGACAGTACAAAATATTTCCACTTCATGAGTGATGCAGCCACTTGTGATAGTACAAATTGTTTCCACTTCATGAGTGGTGGAACCACTTATGACAATACAATATATTTCCAGTTCATGAGTGGTGAAGCCACCTGTGACAATACAACTGTTTCCACTTCATGAGTGGTAAAGCCACTTGTGACAATACAAACTGTTTCCACTTCATGAGTGTTGAACCACTTGTGATAGTACAACATGTTTCCATTTCATGATTGGTGAAGCCATGTGTGACAATACAACATGAATCCACTTCATGAGTGGTGAAGCCACTTGTGACAATAAAAATGTTTCCACTTAAAGAGTGGTAAAGTCATTTGTGACAATATAAACTTTTTCCACTTCATGAGTGGTGAAGTCACTTGTGACAATACAAACTGTTTCCACTTCATGAGTGGTGGAACCACTTATGACAATACAATATATTTCCAGTTCATGAGTGGTGAAGCCACCTGTGACAATACAACTGTTTCCACTTCATGAGTGGTAAAGCCACTTGTGACAATACAAACTGTTTCCACTTCATGAGTGTTGAACCACTTGTTATAGTACAACATGTTTCCATTTCATGATTGGTGAAGCCATGTGTGACAGTACAACATGAATCCACTTCATGAGTGGTGAAGCCACTTGTGACAATAAAAATGTTTCCACTTAAAGAGTGGTAAAGTCATTTGTGACAATATAAACTTTTTCCACTTCATGAGTGGTGAAGTCACTTGTGACAATACAAACTGTTTCCACTTCATGAGTGGTGAAGTCACTTGTGACAATGCAAACTGTTTTAACTTCATGAGTGGTGAAACCATGTGTGACAATACAAATGTTTCCACATCATGAGTGGCGGCAGGTTTCTTTTCACTGTAAATTGTAATACTGTTAATTGAGACAAACTCATGTTAAATATTTTGGTAGACTTGGGGATTTATAATGGCATGCATTTGATGTTAATCTTATTTTTGATTTCTCATTCATTTATTCTTTGATTTTCAGCCCTGGCAGGGCAGCTGGTACCATAATTGGTATCATCGTCTTTTGTGCTCTTGTGGCAGTTGTCATTTACTGCTGTTGTAAGAGAAAACAGATAAAAAAGAAAATTGGTGGATCCTTCTTTAGAAAAAAAGGTAAGATTTGTATATTGAAGTTTTACTTGTGGTAACAGTTGTTCATATTTTACAACTTTAGAATCTTTATTGAAGCACTGTGGTCCAAACATGTTTTGTTAGAATATTTGATCTGTACAAAGTATGTATTATAAAATTTTTTTGGCAACAGTTTTTTTTAGTGTACAAATTAATATTTTTTAAAGACTACTGGCAGAGAAACAGGTCTTTCTGTATACCAGTTGTCACCATCAGGCTACTATCTTGCCAACATTTCCTTAACATGCTTATATTTACTTATTATTACCTTTGAAAGTACCTGACAACCATTACTTTTCATGCATACCTTTGAAAGTACCTGACAACATTTAATTATCATGCATACCTTTGAAAGTACCTGACAACCATTACTTTTTGTGCAAACCTTGAAAGTAACTGAAAACCTTTACTTTTCATGCATACCTATAAAAGCACCTGACTACCTTTACTTTTCATGCATACCTTTGAAAGTACCTGACAACCATTACTTTTTGTGCAAACCTTGAAAGTAACTGAAAACCTTTACTTTTCATGCATACCTATAAAAGTACCTGACTACCTTTACTTTTCATGCATACCTTTGAAAGTACCTGACAACCTTTACTTATCATGCATACCTTTGAAAGTACCTGACAACCTTTACTTATCATGCATACCTTTGAAAGTACCTGACAACCTTTTCTTTTCATGTATACCTTTTTGAAAGTACTTGACAACCTTCAGTTAGTATGCATACCTTTGAAAGTACCCTGACAACCTTTACTTATCATGCATGCCTTTGAAAGTACCAGACAACCTTTACTTAACATGAATACCTTTGAAAGCAACTGACAACCTTTACTTATCATGCATACCTTCTGAAAGTACCTGACAAACTGATCCTTTAAAGGTATGCGTCACAAGCAAAATTTGGAGTCTGTTTATGAGATCTTACCTTGGTGGTGACACTTGGTACATGGCAATAACCTTACATTTTTTTCTTAGATTTTAATAGTTTGCAGCTTATAAATTTGGTGGATTTTACACTGATTGGACAAGTTATGTTATCATGACTTTGATCAAATAAGTTTTTGATTTATGTCAGGAATTTGAATAAGCATGCTATGGGTTGATATCAAGAATTTGAGTGAGCACATTATGGATTGATTTTAAGATTTTTGAATAAGAATGTTATGCATTGATATAAAGAATTTAAGTAAGCAAGTTATGGATTGATATAAAGAATGTAAGTAAGCAAGTTATGGATTGATAAAAAGAATTTATGTAAGCAAGTTATGGATTGATATAAAGAATGTAAGTAAGCAAGTTATGCATTGTTATAAAGAATGTAAGTAGGATTTAAGTAAGCAAGTTATGCATTGTTATAAAGAATGTAAGTAAGCAAGTTATGCATTGTTATAAAGAATGTAAGTAAGCAAGTTATGGATTGTTATAAAGGATTTAAGTAAGCAAGTTATGGATTGATATAAAGAATGTAAGTAAGCAAGTTATGGATTGTTATAAAGAATGTAAGTAAGCAAGTTATGCATTGTTATAAAGGATTTAAGTAAGCAAGTTATGGATTGTTATAAAGAATGTAAGTAAGCAAGTTATGGATTGTTATAAAGAATGTAAGTAAGCAAGTTATGGATTGTTATAAAGAATGTAAGTAAGCAAGTTATGGATTGTTATAAAGGATTTAAGTAAGCAAGTTATGCATTGTTATAAAGAATGTAAGTAAGCTAGTTATGGATTGTTATAAAGAATGTAAGTAAGCAAGTTATGGATTGTTATAAAGAATGTAAGTAAGCACGTTATGCATTGTTATAAAGAATGTAAGTAAGCAAGTTATGGATTGTTATAAAGAATGTAAGTAAGGAAGTTATGGATTGTTATTAAGATTTTGTGTAATTTATATCTGAGTTAAGAAACTTTACCCATGTATTTATTCAGTACCAACAGATAATGTGTAGCAGCCATGGGATGACAGTACTTTCTTTGACAAAATGAGGACATTAATGGTGGTTTTAAAGTTTCAAAATGAGGACATTAATAGAATAGTGGTTTTATAGTTGTAAAAGGAGGACATCAGTGTTGTATTGTTGTAAAAGGAGGATGTTAATGGCGTTCTACTATTGTAAAAGCAAGACATTAATGGTGGTTTACTTAATAAAGATATTAATGGGGCATTTTACTGTTGAAAAATGAGGACATTAATGGTAGTTTTTAATCTTTCCAAACAATAACATGATGGCTTTTCTGTTGAAAAATGGGGACATTAATGGTACTTTTACTACAGTAAAATGGAATTTTGCCTGTGATGTAAAGGCTGAAACTAGGTACAAATTTTGGTTTGGGTTGGCAACTAATTTACTGTTTGCACCTTTATACTACGTATGTATGTATGTATGTATGTATGTATGTATGTATGTATGTATGTATGTATGTATGTAAGCTGGATAAATTAATAAAAATATGATTGTGGAATGTGTCAAGCTTGATTATTTAATTTTCCATTGTGTCAATGTGTTTTATTTGTGTCTTGATAGTGTCAGGTACTGTATATACTTTTGTAGTGACAGGTACTATATATACATGTGTAGTATCAGGTACTGTATATACATGTGTAGTATCAGGTACTGTATATACATGTGTAGTATCAGGTACTATATATACATGTGTAGTATCAGGTACTGTATATACATGTGTAGTATCAGGTACTGTGTATACATGTGTAGTGTCAGGTACTGTGTATACATGTGTAGTGTCAGGTACTGTGTATACATGTGTAGTATCAGGTACTGTGTATACATGTGTAGTGTCAGGTACTGTGTATACATGTGTAGTGTCAGGTACTGTGTATACATGTGTAGTGTCAGGTACTGTGTATACATGTGTAGTGTCAGGTACTGTATATACATGTGTAGTATCAGGTACTGTATATACATGTGTAGTATCAGGTACTGTATATACATGTGTAGTATCAGGTACTGTGTATACATGTGTAGTATCAGGTACTGTATATACATGTGTAGTATCAGGTACTGTATATACATGTGTAGTATCAGGTACTGTATATACATGTGTAGTATCAGGTACTGTGTATACATGTGTAGTGTCAGGTACTGTATATACTTTTGTAGTGACAGGTACTGTATATACATGTGTAGTATCAGGTACTGTATATACATGTGTAGTATCAGGTACTGTATATACATGTTTAGTATCGGGTACTGTATATACTTTTGTAGTGACAGGTACTGTATATACATGTGTAGTATCAGGTAGTGTATATACTTTTGTAGTATCAGGTACTGTATATACTTTTGTAGTGACAGGTACTGTATATACATGTGTAGTATCAGGTAGTGTATATACTTGTTTACAAATAAGATCCAACTGCAAACTTCAGATCTGCTGTCACATAATCTGTGGTCAGATCTCAGTCTGTGTGGTTTATTAGGAGTAATCATTATTTGAGTCTGTGTGGTTTATTAGGAGTAATCATTATCTGAGTCTGTGTGGTTTATTAGGAGTAATCATTATCTGAGTCTGTGTGGTTTATTAGGAGTAATCATTATCTGAGTCTGTGTGGTTTATTAGGAGTAATCCGTATCTGAGTCTGTGTGGTTTATTAGGAGTAATCGTTATCTGAGTCTGTGTGGTTTATTAGGAGTAATCGTTATCTGAGTCTGTGTGGTTTATTAGGAGTAATCAGTATCTGAGTCTGTGTGGTTTATTAGGAGTAATCAGTATCTGAGTCTGTGTGGTTTATTAGGAGTAATCAGTATCTGAGTCTGTATGGTTTATTAGGAGTAATCATTAGGGTAGTCAATATATACCCTGATCTGCCCACATGTTATGTGACAGAAGGTCAGGATCTATCTAGTTAGCAGTTGGACCAGGCTTCTAAGCAGATACGTATGGTAAAATTCATTATATTAGTATTATTTGACATGTTTAAGTACAGTTTCCAATTACAGATCCATTTCTACGTAAGTTATTTAGTCCAGTTGTAAAGCAACTATATTGACAATAAAGCTTGATGGAATTTGTGTTAACCACACAGGTATCTCAAACAGGTATTGGAATTACTGACGCATTATAGCACATGGAATATATGCTGAATTTACTCTATCGATTATTTCTTGATCGACAAACCTAGATCAACTTTATCTTCTTCCCAGGCAATAAAACGAGGCAAAGTCAGGCGGGTCAAAGCAAAATTTTGCTCCACATTGCCTGGTGGAGAGAGTCATGGATATTTAAGTGGAGCTGGTAGAACTGGTACTTTGGGCAGTGAAATCATTCTTAATACTCAGAAGTCCTCAAACACATGGCTGTTACTTCCTTTCTAACGCATGACTTATCCCCATTCTGATAAATGTCTGTTGTCCCCATTCTAACAAAATACTGTTGTTCCCATTTGAACACATGGCTTCTGTTATCATTATCACAAAATGACTTGTCCCCAATTGCAACACATAACTCTTATCTTCATTCAAACACATGTTGCATGCAGGTTGTATGATTGTGATTCCTCCCATTCCACAGCAACTCCTGCAAGAATTTAAATTTAAAGAGTGAGAAGTCTTGCAAAAGAAATGAAACTCTTGAATGTTCTATATAATGATGCATGATACTTATAATGAAAATGTACTAAATTTAAGTAGTTTTATCTTCTGCATCAAAATGTAGCACATACCCCTTTCCATAAGCCTGTACCATTCAGCATGAGTTATACTGAGAATTCCTTGAAAGTCAGACTGTGTGCATACATGTGCAATTGTGCCTAGAGTTGTACTAAAATTCCTACATGGCTGGACAAACTGTTCAAGGCTATAACTCGTTAAATGAAGTGGATAGCTATTTTTATGACAGAGTACTGACAGCAGCGAGGATACAGATGTCCTTGTTATAACGATGGCATCTGGTGCAATAGCACTGGCAAGAAATGCTCCTGTCGAACTTGGAATGAATCGGATGGGGACTGCTGCTGAAGCAGATGAACATGGCAGACAGCACAGAAATACTGTTCATGTTACTGAGGAAACAGACAATGATTGGCCAAACAGAAAACACAAGTATGATCCAATGTTATAACTAGCATGGACCAGAGCATTTACTGGTTGAAATTGAACAAAACATGTGGCACAACTTGAGTTGCCCTGCTCTGTGTGTCAGCACATTTAGTCATCATAAGCAAACACAAATGAACCTAGTCTTCATAGCTAGAATTACACCCATTAACCTCCAGTCATAAATTTCACATAAATTACACTCGCAAATTACGCAATCACACTCATAAATTACACTGATAAATTACATAATCACTCATAAATTACACATAAATCACACTCATAAATTACATATAATTTACACTAATAAATTGCACATAAATTACACATTAAATAAACATAAATTACACTAATAAATTACACATTGCAAATTATTGGCAGTCATGCTGAATTCAAAATTTCAAGAAAAATGACTTCTGCCGTCTGTCAAATAGGGTGAAAGGAGGGGAAAATAGGGTGAATTGGTCAAAGAGGCCACATTTTGTAATGGTAAAATATATTCAAGTTCATCAACAAGAAGTGTTTTTACTTGCTCAGCAGGTTAAATAGTATAATGATTATTGAAAGTGTACACAATAATCTTAATGAAAATATTAAAAACTTTTTGTATTTTAAAGTTTAAAAGCTGTCGATCTGTCTTAACATTATGTGATAAATTCAAAATTATGTTTTATTAACTGTTCTCAAAAACAGCCAACTACACCAGTTCTCATTTAGTGCACACAGATAACTCATGAGCCCGCTTATAACAGGAGGGAGAAGCCATTTACTTGAAATTTTGAGTTCATCATTACTACCAGTTATGTGTGAATTTGAATTTATTAACTAATATCTTCTTTTTAGCATGTTCCCTTGTTTTCTAATTGTTGTTTCTAAATACTAGAGAAACATGAGAGTGTCCCGCTTCGAGATCCAACTTATGAATACTCAGGTATTACAGAAAATAAAGAATAACACATTGGAATTATCTTTTTACTAAACTATACTTTGTCATTAATTTTGTAGAAAATTACCATATTTCTTCTAAGAAATAACCATATTTATTTCCTAGTACACGCTCGCTCACTTTTCTTGACAAGGAAAATAAAGCTAAATATAGACACAGGACAAGCTTTGCTCACCGTATACTTCCTCTGGTTTCTAGGACCTTCCCAGAAATACAATCAAAAGAGAAAAAAACATCACTTTAGTTAGTTTCAAAGTTTAAATGGAAGAAAATCAATGGCAAATAAAAATAGCATGTTTAATCTCTATGTATTTTATCAAAATGGATTTATGACTGACCAGTCTTAAACAATGATAATCAATAGTCTGTTTCAGTTACGTATTCTAGATTCACTTATGTTAGAAAATTGTAATGTCATGGCGTGTGTATTAGAAGAAATATGGTATATGTTGACCATCGATATTTAGCCATCTAATGCATTGATGTTGTCTCATTGTGTGCCTGGTGTACAGTAGTACAAAACCTTTCATCTAATGGATGCATCTACCTGCTATTACTGCATATATAATGTGTAATTGGAAAATATTTGAAAAAGGTCATTATAACTTGATTTGTTTTGTTATATCTGTCCTGTGACCCACAGATATGTCCTAGGTATTGGGTCAGCAACCAAGGAACATCCCTTCTTGAAGCACAACCAGTTTTTTTAAAAAATTTCCTTCAGCAGTTTAGGAGATGTGGTGAAAGATAGATGGACAAATGGACAGAGAGATAAAGGGCATCACAATATATGCCCCACTAAAATGTTGTGATAAAAGCTGGAAGGAAACTTAAATGTTGTTCTACTCATTTTCAAATTTGGATAAAAGTACAAAGTTAAAATAAGATTCATATTATAGAGCAGAATCTCTTGAGAGACCTTCTCACATGCTGGTAATACACTAAGACCTGCCATGAGAGACCTACTCACATGCTGGTAATACACTAAGACCTGCCATGAGAGACCTTCTCACATGCTGATAATACACTAACCTGCCATGAGAGACCTTCTCACATGCTGGTAATACACTAACCTGCCATGAGAGACCTTCTTACATGCTGGTAATACACTAAGACCTGCCATGAGAGACCTTCTCACACGCTGGTAATACACTAAGACCTGCCATGAGAGACTTTCTCACATGCTGGTAATACACTAAGACCTGCCATGAGAGACCTTCTCACATGCTGGTAATACACTAACCTGCCATGAGAGACCTTCTCACATGCTGGTAATACACTAACCTGCCATGAGAGACCTTCTCACATGCTGGTAATACACTAACCTGCCATGAGACATAGTCCAGCATACTGGTAATGCAATAATTATATAAACAAATTTAGGTGAAAATATTGTCAGCGTTTTATTTTTTTTAAAGAAAAGCTTGCATCAGTCACCTTATGCAATTTCATGCTTGTGGTATATGACTCATTTTACTAAAGCAATGTTTTATTTCATCAGTTTCTTCGTTGAATACATTCCCTGATCACACTAACATCAGGAATATAAGCCTGCTACCTTCTGAACTGAGCCCTACTTAAAGATGAAAATTTGTCTTTTCTGTCTATATCATATAGACAAAGGGCAGTACTTTTGCCCATTACCTCCCCTTGCCACTATTGGGTGTCACCAGCTTTTAAGCTTTACTTATGTATACAACTTCATACGGAACAATCCTCCCATTAATCCAAGTCTTTTTGTATGAAATTCAAGCGATTCGTTCATAATTTGGGATTTATTTGGACTAGTTTTGATCTGTAAACAGTTGATATACATTATTTTCTGAATTTGGCAGATATTTTGTGAAATTTACCACTTTCATGTACTTAGTCTTTTTAGACCACATAGTGCAACATGCTATAGTTAATGCATGTTGACTTGTAACTCTTTCCTCATGCTGTTGTTAGCTCACGCCCTTTGTTTTTAACAGGTGTTATTTAGCAAATTATTGAATGAGTTATGAACACACTGACATGTTAATTTAAATGTTGCTTTTATTTCTTTATCTTTCAGAAATATGACTTCTAAATGCAGCAAATGCAAGAAATATAAAAGCAAGGGAAAACATGAGTTCTGCCTGGTTTGCATAAAATATACCTCTTCTTCCCTTTGCAGTATGTGCAATTTGTGGTCCGAATGTATCTGGTCGGCCATTGTGCAAAACACAGCAAAATGCCAGGAGATCAGGGGAAAAGTACACAAGACACGTTTGGATGTATGAAGTATATATTCAGATGCAGAAGTGGTTATGTTCCTTGTGAGTGATGCTACCAGAGTCCCTCTGGCACCAAAACTCACAATGATGATGCCTTCGACCACAATGACTTCAGCAGTTTTGGGGGAGACAAATGCAGATATGTTAAATTCGCAATTAGATGCAGTAGCCTTTCAGCAACATATGCATTGACTTATGCATGAGACATTGACACAGTTCTCAAGGTCATTCAGATCAAAACCTTGTTCTGCAGACAAGAGCTGTATCAGTCTTGGAAGCAATCTTACAGTGGAGGTAAGAAACCAAGTTTCTCCACAACAGGGCATCCCACTTCCTGACACTGCATTAACTCCCCTACTGCCCATAGTCAGCCTACTGGTGGGCACTAGATTCCTGTGGTTCTGGTCACGTTGGATCAACCTATTTCTGTGAAACAGATGGGTGACCCAGATCATTTTGGAGGAGTTTCTTATATCATCTATCCAACCGCCTCCTCTTTCTTCATCTCACCTTCTAATGGATGCACCATCAGATATGGAGAAGGACCATATTCTTCAGCAGGAGATACAGTTACTTATTGACTAATGGGCGGTGAAAAGTTTACAAAAACAACAATCTTTGGGGTTTTATTCACAGCTGTTCCTTATAAAAAAGCCAACAAGGCTGATCATAGACCTGAATCACCTCATTGAATTCATTTTTCTGCTGAAGGTAAGGATGGAGACAGTGAGGTCTATCTGACTTTCCATCAGAATAGATGAGCATGCAATCAATCAGGATCTCTCATATTCCTACTTTCATGTTCCTATTCACTCAGTGTCAGTGAAAATCTCTTTGGTTTGCTTACCTTGACAAAGTTTACCAATTTTGAGTCCTCCAACAAATATCAGACTCTAGGTCTTCACCAGAATTAAGGCTTGCGTTTTGATCCTTTTCTTGTCAACATCAACAGAAAGGTGGCTATTATCCTCAATGGCAGAAATGATCTTCTGTTCCTTTTAAATCCTATCAGTTTTCTAGTGAACTGGGACAAATCCAACCTTTACCCATCTGTATGCTTTGTACATCCAGGGTATGGAGTTTATAACTAATCTTGATACTGTATGTCTACTTTTGTCCATGTCCTCCAATAGGATATGGATTTCACCTAGAGTTTTTGCAACTCCTCTGGTTACTGAATGCAGCAGCAGATCTGATCTTACTGGGCTGTCTTTATAGGCATCCGTTACAAATGACATTGCTGTCTCAGTGGTGCCCCTTTTCCAACACACAACACCAGAAGGTCAGTATCACAAACTAGGTATGATTAGCTCACAAAAAGAATTTTTCTTGAGTTACCCTAACTAGAAATTATGATGTGTACAGTCACCAGTAGATTTGGTTGGAGAGCTCACATTCTTGCAGGCTTCACTATAGTCAGCAGCAAATGGGGGCCAAGGGAACAGTCTCTTCACATGAACATTCTAGAAATGAAAGAGATCGTAGATGCCTATCAGCAGTGGAACAATCAAGTCTGTGGGAAGTCAGTCCTGATTATGTCAGACAACTCTTTAGAGGTAACTTACACCCTCTAAGATGGGGGCACTAAATCGCCCAACATATGCATGTTGGTTTGGTAGTCTTCATTAGTGTTATCAACTTTGGATCGATGTGCAGATCAGAAACATTCTCAGCAGACTCAGTGTTCTAGCCAATGTTCTGTCCAGAAATGGTCAGGTTATTCATACAGAATGGTCCCTTCACCTATTATTTTTTTATTGGATTTGTGCACTTTGGGGGCATTGGATGATCGACCTGTTTCTGACCAGGTCAAACCACACACTACCCATGTTGGTCCCAGACACAGAAACTTGTGCTGTGGATGCACTGTCACTGTCAGTCAGACAGGAGAGGTTACAGGTCTAACCTCCCCCCCCCCCCGACGAAAGAGCAGTAATGGATCATGTGAACATAAGCTGCATTGCATTAAGCAGTAGAACAGGTTATTGTTCACATGGGGAATTTAGTCTTTCATCCCAAGAAGGATATCTGGGGTATAGTAGATGCTCTGCATTCCCACCAAATTACTTATTCTCTGAATGTTAATGTGATTGGGGAATGTATTTAAAGGAACAAGCAAATTTGGAAGTAAATTATGTTTCTCTGAAATTACTTGATGAACCTCCCAACTACCCTACTATGCAAGCATCATTTTTGGTAGTTTGCGCAGATTGAAACTGGTGACACCTAGTGGTGGCAAGGCAGGTAGTGGGCAAGAGTTACTGTCCTTTATCTGTATGATATGGACAGAATAGACAAAAGTTTGTATATTAGTAGGCCTGGATTCGGGAGGTAGCAGGCTTATATTCCTAATGTTAATGTGAATGGTTGTGTATTCTCAGAGAAACAATTTACTGTAAAATTTGCTTATCTACAAAACAATCAATAAGACTATATTTTTGTTCAAAAGTTATGTAGTTGTATATAGTGTTGTTACAAAACCATTGTATGAAAAGTAGCACTTCAGATAGAACATTACTGATGGATAATTCAAGGGAGATAAATATATTTGATAATTCAAGGGAGATAAATATATTTTCACAAGCGCATTTTGGCTCTGGTGAAATAAAGCAGCATTTCTTTCTCTTTGTATGAATTAATGACATTTATTTCAGTACTATACACTTATAGCTTTTATGTGCATCCACACTGCAGTTTGTCACCTTGATTTTGTTTAGTCCATCCCTTATTTTTATATTTGCTTACTTGTCAGTCATATCCAACTACAGATTGCATACACAAGATCTGCCATCATATAGTGTGCTGGTATATATGGGTCTATGTAGCATGTTTGGATTAAAAAGTAGAACACATGTAATCAGTAGAACAAACAACAATTTAGAGATGGCACATATAATAATATCAATGTCTGCTTCTCAGTAAAGTGAACATTTCTGAACACATTTTTTTAATTTTTTAAATTTTAATAGCTTATATCCATAGATATTGGCTTGCATGTACATTGTAATATTTCTTTGTTTGAAGTCAGCTGCCATAATAACTGTTACTACTTAACCTGCTCACAAACTTGAATATGAATTTCTGCTGTCTCCTTTTGGATTTATAGACAACATTTAATTTGCATGACCTTTCACATATTTTCTAAAGACTTCATTATACCGTCTGACATACTAACACTTGTGCAGCTCTCCATCATTGTAACATACATTGTCAAAACATGATTCTGGCTATAATATGGTACTGCTATGGACAACAGACTTAATCCAATGTATGACAAAATGGGTTGAAAGAAAACAACATTTAGCTTAGTGTTTTTAATTTATACCTTTTTATAACACTATTGTTTGACAGATTTAGATAATTCCCACTATGGCACATTTTGGTATGTACGACTGTTCTCACTATAACATAGTTGTATATATGCCATTATTCTCACTATAACATGGTTATATACATACCACTGTTCTCAGTATAACATGGTTATGTACTTACCACTGTTCTCACTATGACATGGTTATGTACATACCAGTGTTCTAACTATGACATGGTTATTGTACATATCACTGTTCTCAGTATAATGCTCTTTCATACATAACATTTGCAGTGGTTATGGACCTAAAATACCATGTTATAATAAGGGAGAGCTGTACTAATATTAAAATTTGGACTGGCACAATTTAACCAAATAATTGGGTAATTGTTTACTAACTTTGTTAAAACTGACTATTAGTAGAAACAAGTAGGTAGTCAATGTTTGATAAAGTTATACCATGATTATATGTTTTGGTCATTTTTGATATTCTATGTAAAGGTCATGTCCATAGTAATGTAAGTAAACATTCCATAGATTATCTCTTATACAAACAGTGAATAATCTTGCATGAAACAATAAGAATGAGCCTGTTTGCTAAAGTATGATTTTACTACTTACCCATTTTAACAGTGAACAATCTATTTTATACTAAAGGTAGACCTGAATGGTATACACCACATTCCGGAATCATAATGTTAGACATTTCCTGTGCACTGTGAAGACTTGACACATGTTCTTTTACTGGATTAGGAAATGTAGCTATTTAATTGCCACCATTATGAAAACTTCATAGAAACAGTTGAGTGATATTTTGCAAACAGCCCAATACAACTGTGTGAACATATGACATCACAAGAGGAACCCAAGTTGGCTTGCCTCATGGTGTATATGTGTGACAGTCAACAATATTACAAATGAAAGTTGCTTTTGTTTTGCAGCATTGTTTAAATTATATATATATATATATATATATATATATATATATATATATATATATCCAGTAAGTATGGTTGACTACCTTTGACATTCATTTCCATTTTCATGAAAATGTTGCACCTCTTTTTGTGTTCATCACTAGCTTGGATATCAAAATTTTGACAGAATTGCCACAAATTGGACATTGTATGTGTTTCTGAATCTTTATTTTCAGAAAAAAAGACATGCAAATCTTTTGTATAATACTAATAGCCAGATAACCCAGTTGTAGCCTTGCAGTTAGTTAAGAGTGGAAGTTTTATAATTGGATTTTGATAATTGAAAATTTCAGATTCTGTTTGGGAGAGGTATCATTTATATTACACAAAACCATCTGACTTGGAGCAAAATATTTAAGAGACTCAATTGTTGCCCGCCAATTAACAGCGGATGTCTGATAATTGATCAGTAATTAACTATCAGAATTAATTGTATTGCTGAGATGAATAAATACTGTGGGAAAAATAGTGATTTACATATAGGGGGCACATGACTTCCAATCTAACAGTGCTTTGTATTCATCTTTTGCTGTAGTCTTCTGTCTTCAGCAATTTTTCTATATAGCTTTCGTCCTCTCTCTACTTTGCAAAGGAATGTTATGATTGGGTTAATTGTCTTTTCAGCTGACTTGTACCAGATAATAAATTGATAGCTTCTGATATTCTATTTTAATGATGTTGAGAATGTGGTTTAATTTTACATCATTTTTCTTTAATTCAAAATATTTGTTGTCCTTTTGTATATGCTTCAGTGATCGCACACAACTTGCTATTTGTCTCTTTGTTGTGACCTAAATTTGTGGTTTAGTTTTTTAAAACTCTGTTAATATGTTTTATGTCCATGTAGACATCTTAATATGTGAACATCTTCTCCAATATTTTGACTTTATCTCTCTATTAGCAGCGGCACATGAAACGTTCTCATTCTATATATGGTGTTGGTTATATAGACCTTTTGGAAGTAAAATTGCATGTATTGTGAAAATTTTTACATGTCTTCAGCAGTTGTGATCATAGTCTTAATATTGTCTGTCTCTGGGTCTCAATTGCCCCTCTGTGGGTCTACAGTTGAAAAACAGTATCAAGTCATCAGATTCCTTATTAAAGTATCATTATTGATGAAGGTGGTCTTAGCTATGCATATATTAATATATTTACATGAATTTAAAAAAGTGCTGTAGTGTTGCCACTCTTGCAACAATAGCATATGTAGTGTTACCACTTTAGTAACCATGTTGGCTGAAGTGTGTCCACTCCAGTAGCTATATCAGCAGTAATGTTGCCAATCTAGTAACTATGTCAGCTGTAGTGTTTCCACCATATTAACTATATCAGCTGTAGTGTTGCCACTCTTGCAACAATAGCAGCTGTAGTGTTACCACTTTATGAACCATATCAACTGTAGTGTTTCCACTCTAGTAACTATATTACCTGTAATGTTGTCAGTCTAGTAACTATATCAGCTGTAGTGTTTTTTTGTAATTGTAAATATTATTAATTAGTTAAATTGAAGTATTAATTAGTTTAGTTTCATATTTTTGTATTACCTATAATTATACGTACACCATACAAGTAATTAAAAAAAATTGTATAGAAAATTGCCAACAATATTACCATGTATATTCCTGCTGAACCCTCCTAATATAAATGTCAAATATTCAAAATTCTAACTCATGCACAATCTTCAGTTTTCCACATGGTTTTTTTTTTTTCCAGGTTCAACTCAAACCACACAAATGTCCTCATTCCCAACTTCAACTCCATATTACCCTCAGCCAGGAGCTACAGAATCTCAGCAATCAGTGCCATCTGGTGTAGCATATGGGCAAGGGGCTCCTGGTGACCTACCATACTCTGTCAACCCAGGTTAGTGTTCATAATTTTTGTTTTTTCTATCAGTTACATATTGGTATATGATCTCATTTGGTCATTGACTTGTTGTAAAATATTCATGTCACTTGTGTCTAGTATCCTTGTGTGCACTGCAATGCACTTTGAACTTCTCCAGAACACAATTTGAACTTCTCCATAATACATTGTGGACATTTCCATAATACACTTTGAAATTGTGGACTTCTCCATAATACACTTTGAACTCCTCCATAAATGCATTTTGGACTTGTCCACAACATACTTTGAAATTCATGATAAAATACAATTACGAACTTCCCCATAACACTATTTGAACTTCTCCATAACACATTTTAAACTTCTCCATAATACATTTTGAATGTGTCCACAATACGCTTTAAACTTCTTCATAGCACACTTTAAACTTCTCCATAACACCCACTGGTATCTGTGATGTATTGATAGAACAGATCAAACTACTGTGATTGGGTGTTTTATTAATAGCTTCTTAAATTCTTGCCTTTTTCAAAAGAAGTAGATTTAAATTATAAAATTATATGTGCGATAGACGACTATAAAACGATATTTTCGGCCTACCAGCGATAGAATCATGTGTGCGCAATTTTATATGTCAGCGTAGGCAATGCAGATTTAGATAACTGTTTAGAACCTTCATTAGTTTTCTCCCTTGAATGTAAAACGACTGTGAAAAGCAGTGTCTCAGGAGTTATGTTCTGCCAAGTCAACCCTGCTTGCCAGCAGTGTTCTCAGTACTTTGATCTTAGTTGTCAGTGTGGGTGGGGGAGGCTTCAGTATATCTATTTTCAGAATTTCTGCTTATGTCTGACTATATGTAACATTAAACATAACAGTGGGGATCTGCACAAATGGTTTATTCAGGGCTGAGAGGCAGTGTACAGACTGGTGTCAAATCCCACATCTAGATGCTACCATATTATCCTGATGATTGTTACTGGCAATGTTCCTACAATTTTAAAAAAAGATTGAGATATTTACCATTTATTTAGTTAATAAAAACCTAATAATTTCACCAGAGCTTCTCAAGGTCACATTGGCACAAAATGAATATTTATCAGATGGTGGTATACTGCCAGTGCTGTTGTCAGCAGGTTTGCTAAAATTGTGTTGGAATTTTTCATGTAAGCATGCACTTTACATGCCAGCCCAGTGGCCAAATTATGGGTCTACATGCAAACTTAGTTGCCATTTTCTTTCAACTGTTGAAGACATTTTTAATACCTTATTTTCACATATTTATAAGATTATGAACTATTTATTTAAACTGGCTTTTAATAGATTGCACAGATTTCAACTTGTATTTGTTACCTGCTCAAGTTAGCCCAGGCAGCTACTTTAGTTTGTCCATGGGAAGGTACTTGGTGTACATTTTATCAGCATGTTATAACCATTAATGTGTTAAAACTGCCATTAAAACTAACAAATTGAATTTGATTACACTGGAACTTAATGTTGTCAGACAGGATGGCTCTTGTTTGTAACAATATTAACCAACAATTGCAGCAGGTGGTACCCGAGCAGTGCCCATGCCATCACACGGGGCAGTACCCATAGGTTTCTATGGGCAACAGGGGATTTACCCAGGCCCAGGTATATGCATGTTAATTGCATCTTGTGTTAGTTTTACTGTCTTGGTTAATACTTTTTGTTGTGATGAATTGTGTTTATATTTATTTGAACGACTTCTAGTTTCTTCTGGCAATTCCTTATATTTATATTGTTAAAACTTTATCTTTAGTTGGCAACATGTAGCCACTATTGTGCTTACATGTCTTAAGACATCATAAGTAAATACTATCTATTTTTATGGCTTCTATTTCATGCAGTAAAATTCTGACCTATATTTGTATGACTCGACTGTTAGTAAACCACATCCATTAAGAATGAAACATTATACCCCCACACTAAATCTCATTAGGCCATAACAGCAAACCATAAGTTTACCTTGTGAGTTCTTAAAGATTTCCCCACATTTTTTTGTCTTCTTAGCATAACATACTTACATAGTGTTCTTATTACCACTCATGATGTTGCTACTTCTGTACTGTGAGAAACCCATTGACTTTACGTTGATCAGTTTGGTGAAAGCATTCATTTTGTTTGATTGGTATATGACTGTTTTGATTTCTTTTCCACTTCCTGACTGTCAGCATTTGATCAAAGTGACTTATAGAGACATCAGCGATATTCCTTTTCACAAATTTGGGAATGTCAACACTCAACTTGCAACACAGTTTTTTGGTGATTAAATTCTGGTAAATCTGTGTTCAGACTCTTCAGTTGAAAATGCTTGGAGTATGTGTAAGTCAAAACACTGGATCTGCCAGTCATATCCATCAAATGTAGGAATTTCAGAATCTCATATATATATATATATATATATATATATATATATATATATATATATATATATATATATATATATATATTTATAGTAGTCTCCCTTCCCTCTGCAACTGATTCTAGTTTCACTACTAGTAGTACTGTCAGTATGAAAACAGGTCAGAATTATTTAAATAAACAATCCTCATTAAGTATAATGTCTGAAATATTTTCTTTTAAATAAATCAACAAATATTCTGTGAATATTGTTAATAAGATAAAACAAGAAATTCTTAAAACATATATAATGCAGATTATTTTTAGCAGTACATTTGTATTATTTTACAGTAATACACTATTGAAATTTTAAAATTTTATTTTTGCATGTTATGTCTTCATTGATTGCTCTGTAACTGTTACCTTTTATCATTTACATAATTGTATCCTTACAGTCATATATATTATTTTTAATATTTATTATAATGACATATTTCCATGGCACTATATATAGCCTAGAATACACTGATGTGCCATTGATTCCCAGTCAGTTAACAAATGAATCATCCAGCCAATAATTGCTAACAACCTGATTAATATAGTATTATCTCAACCTTCCAAGCCATCAGTATTCTCAGTTCTTTGATTACTGCTGGGTAAGTAATGGTACTTAAAATTCTAATCACTAGAAGCAAGTTTCTGCATGCATGAATAAGTTAATTTTCAACTATTGAATGTGTGCAAATAATACAAAGATAAAAATCACACTAGTGCACAAATCACATTGATTATTTGCAATTGGCTGAAAAGATCCTTAGTTTCAATGTACCAGTTCTGTAGACCTATCTACATTTAATTATTTGGTTGCCATGTAATATCTATACTGTTTTTGTTAAGATGCAGTATTGGCAATGCATTCTCCAAAGTACTTTATTTTGTTGTCCTGTTAGTTTTGTTTTTATGCATGCTCTAAAACACTATATTTTGGGTCATGTAATAACCATGTAGTTTGTTTTGAGATGCTGTGCTGGCAATACATGCACTAAAACAATATTTTTTGGCATCATGTAATAACCATATAGTTTGATATTTTTTGATGCTGTGTGTGTAACAGAATTGAAACCGAGTGGGTTTCTTTTCTTGGATTAAATGAATAACACAAACACCATGTGATGGATGATGGAAATATATAAAATGAATTACTACGAGTATATATGTATATAGTACAAATGCACTGAATCTCTCCCACTCCTATCATACGATTGATCCAATCACTCTACACACATACACAAAATGAAAAGAAAGAAACAAAAATACAAAAATATGATTCATATACCTCTAGCATGAAAAAGTGAGGTTCAAATAACCTCATGGACTGCAAAAATGTTTCCACAAATATCACGCGATGTAAGCGAGATTCACATAATCTCACGCATGTGATACATTAAGCTTCAAATAAACAATGAATGCTACTGAAAGCGAGATTCACATAGTCTCATGTAATGTAACAATGAAAGTGAGATTCACATAATCTCATGTAATGCAAACAATATTGTACTCAATTGAAACCACAATCAATTGAAACAAACATATCACTGTTAAAACTTGAACAGTCATACAATTCACAAACTGTTACACCACACAGTTTCACTGGATCCTTGGACTGGCCCACATTTATCGACCGCTCACACCCTTCACGGATCCACTGAAGTACTTGTACGTACAGACGGCACCCAGCACCCTTGTATTGGTTACATCTATATTCGTGGTTCCACCACATGTATAATCTTATGTATACATATACATACGGACAGCACACTGCACTATGGACAGCTACGCTCAACCCTAAACAGGGATACACATACGTACGGACAACACGCCATTCTATGGACAGCTACTCTCAAACTTGGGCAGCTACGCCCACCCTTAAACAGTTACCGTCAGCCCTAAACAGCTACAATAAAACCAAACTGGTTATAATATTGGGTTCTGAATTAAATTGCTAGATACATACTCATAAATTAAACTGTAATGGCAAAGTTCGCAATGTAAAAGACTTCATTACCCGATATGACATACAAACAAGAATAGGTTTCGTAAATCAAATATAAATTTAACACTTACCCCTATGGCCGGAGAACATAATGGAGAACGTTCACTCCCTGACAAAATCCAAATGACCTGTGCCACAGTTTGAAATGAATCAACCTTAAATCCATAGGGGAGTGAATAATAGTCATGGTCAAATGCTCATGTATACCATGCCTTTCGTGACTCTCGTCACATGTAGTTTCGGAATCTCTCACCTTTAAAAAAAATGATTCACCCCAGGTAACGTTGTACGCCTGCACAACGAATAAAGGTGAAAAATAGAACTAAGGCAAAACCAAGTTATTTCTTGCCTTATTCTGTGACACTGTGTTGGCAATACATAAACTAAAGCACTCTTTTTTGGGTCATGTAATAGTCATGTAGTTTGATTTGAGATGCTGTGCTGGCAGTACAGACACTAAAACACTATTTTTTGGCTTCATGTAATAACCTTGTAGTTTCTTTTTTGTGATGTTGTGTTGGCAGTGAAATGTTCTATAGCTCTTCAGATTGTTTAGATTGTGTGACTTCTTGCAAATGTGTTACGATACATGAAGATTTGAAAAAAGCATTTCTGATGTAAATATTACACAAACATGTTTAGAGTTTATATGGTGATATATTTTTAATTCTTCTTTTAATTGTTATCTAATAATTTACCTAATAAGTTTCATCTTTCTTGTTTTCCTCCAAGTTTAATTTTTGTTTCAAAAAGTTATTACTTTTGTTAACAGTACGATGGCAAAATGCAACTGGTACTATAAGAAAGATTTGATTAACCAGGATGTTGCCTTACTTGCTCAGTTTTAAAATGAGAAACCTTATTTGGACTTTATATGTAATATAAGACAATGCATGAAATATGATAATAAATGAAAGGGTTTCTCATTTTTGCATTACTTAAGCCTGTTTGATTGAAAAATGACTCCAAAAGTCTAATCCTTTAACAGACATACATTTCCTTTCAATATGCATGCATCTCTTTCAGACTTATTATAGTGTTTTTAATCTGTTATTATGCATAACTTAATTAAAATGATGCATATGTGTTTATTAAAATTGCACTTGTTCTCCTTGTGTTAAATGCTGAATGATAATATATTTCAAATGATAATCTGATCAGCACTTTTATTGATATAACATTTTTACTGCCACATGAATATAAAATAAATGTATAATACTGCAATATCAGTGTAATAATACTAGAACATGAATTTATATTTCTGAATATAAATTTATAATACTGTAACATGAATGTATAATTATGGAATGTGAACCTATATACTGTGTAAAAAATTATATTTTTTTCTAGATATATATATGCATTTTGTCATATTGAAAGAATACTTGACCACAGTTTTTTAACTAAACTCAAAAAATAAAAAGAAAGAATAGCAGGTTTCTGTTCCAACAAATTTACATATTAAACCTTCTTGAGTCTTGAGCAGATATTTTTGTATATGGAAATTTTATATTCAGGCAGATTGTTATATGTTGTTTGTACATGGGATTGGTCAGGCTTTGTGTCTACCAAAAGATGGTCAGGCTTTGTGTCTACCAAAAAATGGTCAGGCTTTGTGTCAACCAAAAGATGGTCAGGTTTTGTGTCTACCAAAAGATGGTCAGGCTTTGTGTCAACCAAAAGATGGTCAGGCTTTGTGTCTACCAAAAGATGGTCAGGCTTTGTGTCTACCAAAAGATGGTCAGGCTCTGTGTCTACCAAAAGATGGTCAGGCTTTGTGTCTACCAAAAGATGGTCAGGCTTGGTGTCTACCAAAAGAATATTCTACTCCAATTTTGAAATAAACACAATAAAATGAAATGAAAATATATCATTAAAAAATATCGTGAAAATTTTATATTCTGTCAGATTGTTATATGATGTCTCTGTAGGGGCATGTTCAAGCTTTATAGCTACAGAGACTCTCCTTGCTTAGAAACAATCTTATTTGCTGTTTTACCCATATTTACTCTTGTTTAAAACCTATTCTGCATTTACCAGTATTGTCAGAGCTTTGTATTGTTGGATTTGTGTTATTTCACTCAGGTAAATCAACAGCTTTTGGATTAATGTAATTTCACTCAGGTAAATCTACAGGGTTTTTTTTTATTAATGTAATTTCACCTGTGTAAATCTACAACTTTTTATTCATGTAATTTCACTGATGTGAATATACAACTTTTGAATTAATGCAATTTCACCTGTGTAAATCTACAACTGTTTGATTAATGTAATTTCATTCATGTGAATCTACAAGCTTTGAATTAATGCGGTTTCATCTGTGTAAATCTGCAACTGCTGGATTCATGTAATTTAACATATAAAAATCAGAAATATTTGGATTCATGTAGTTTTAGTCATGTAAATATACAATTTTTGGATTAATGTAGTTTTCTCTATGTAAGTCTACGACTATTGGATTTATGAAATTTCACCCATGTAAATCTTTCACCTATGTAAATTTGCAACTCAGTTTTGTGTAATTTCACCAATGTAGATCTACTGCTTTTGAATTCTTGTAATTTCACACATGTAGATCTTCAACTTTTGGATTCATACAATTTCATTCATGTAGATGTATAACTCCTTATGTGATATCCTTACAAATAGATTAATACACTAATCTGTGTAGTTTGTATGTGGAGAAGTCTTTTGCAAAGAGCTTGCAACATAAACATGTGCCTCAATTAGAAAAATATGCAAATGCGATTTTAGATGAGAAGTGACAATGTCTGTAACAGCTTTCTTCAGAACTAACTGATTATGCCATCCTAAAATTAGTTGTCACTCATCTACTGCGACTCCCACCATATGATGTATTGGTTAGTAATGGTATAGGGGCAAAATTCAAGGTTAAATCAAATATCACTTCATGTGCTAACTGTGTGTAACAAACAGTTTTGAAGTTAATTGTGTGATACAAGACTATAGTAAATTATCAGATAATGAGTGTACTTTTCATGCTTTATTTCCTTAGCATCATATAATTTCTCTTTAAACTTTGAACTTTGATAGTAAAAGATTACAAAGCAAGATTTGCAAATACAGCAGCAGCAATAACAACAATTAATACTGAAGATGAATGTAAATATATGGTTTTAACATCACATCAGCATTATACCATCTGTTTGGTGCCTATAATGATGATTGGTTTGGTTTCGCTTTGGTGCTTTATGGTACAGCAACACAAATAGATTATTTATTGCCAAGTCAGTTTGGGTTATTTTCTCAGGGATATAATACAGTTACACTGTAGCTGACCAGGCTGGTCAAATTGTGGGGTTCAAATCTGCACTCTTTCATCCTGAGTCCAAAATACTAACCACTGAGCCACTGCATTTCACCCATGATAATGTTGATAATGATGATGATGATATTGACAATGATCAGCTTTCAAAAATCATAATCCATAAAATCATCCTGAAGCTTGTGTACTTGACACTGTTTTGCTAGGAGATAGATGTGATTTCCCGCAGTTTTGGGGAGATGATTGTTTCTGCAGCCAATTGACATATGCCAGTGATCAGCCAGATAACAAGCTTACTGATTCAAGTAGATACCAAGGCCACCCATCAATAAAGAGCAGCATTCCTTGATGGCAGTTTAATTCAAACTGAGTCAAATAAAAGCCTGTATTCAGTTATAATTATTCTCAGCCTATAAATCGTTTGAGGTATATTCTTAAGTTTTATTGGTACCATTTTTAGATAGCCATAACATGGAAAGAGGGGCCCCGAGTGGCCGAGTGGTCTAAAGCGCTCTCTGTTACGGATCACTGCCATCTCACCTCTGTCTGCGTGGGTTCGAGTCTCGGGCTTGGCCAATGTGGTTATGTGAGAAAGCTTGCTGGTAGCTTCTCGTGGGTCAGTGGTTCTTTCCAGGTTCTCCCGGGTTCTTCCTCCACCATTAATACTGGCCGCCATGTATAGCCTATCTTGTGCTGAAAAATGGCGTTAAACCCTATAACAACAACAACAACAACAACAACATGGAAAGAGTGCAAAATGTCTTACTTGGTCCCGCTTGATCTAGATGATATTCTGTATTTCTATACTGCAAAGTTCAGGTGGTTTTAAATATGATTACTTCTTATTACATACTTGAACAAATAGTATAACCTTTAGGAATGATATCAAGTATTTTTAAGGATTTGTACATTTATTTATATTCACTTTCATTCAGTCTTTCCTTTCTGAATCCAGGGTGTTGATAATGATGATGATAAATAGAATGACTGATTTATTTGATTCTTCTGTACTTTTCAGATGGAGCTAAGCCACCCTTGCCCCAGGAAGATGTAAGCATGGGAAATCCCCCCTACCCACCTACATCAGCCACATACCCAACCCCCCAGGGGATAGGGTTCTCCTACAATGACCCCAGTGCACCAGCCTATGGGTTAGCCCCACCACAGGGACAAGGTAGGTGGACACCTTGTTTTCTGAAAGATGGCCAACAGTTTGTGGCCAAAAGTAAATTCCAATTTATGTCTTGCCTGCATAAACAAGGTGGCATTAGTATCTAGATCACCAAACTGACTTATTCTCAGTGTGGTTCATCTTCAGATGATGATTTTGTTTTGCAAATTCTGGCTGATTCCCAGTGTGGTTCATCTTCAGATGATTTTGTTCGCAAATTCTGGCTGATTCCCAGTGTAAATCATCTTCAGATGATGATTTTGTTTTGCAAATATTGTCTGATGATAGTGATGATGACACTAGTTTTTTGCTTGAGAAAAATATCATCATATTGAAGCTGGTAAAGTGTTAATGAAGATTGCAGAGAGCAATTTTGAACCCGAAAGTGATGTTGAATTTGAGTCCAGTGTACATGGCTGATGGAAAAAAAACCCAGATGGTATGTAGGTCCACCATTCTTTCAGCATTATTTCAAACAACTATAGAAAAGGCATAATATCAAGCCTAATTAAAACACATTAAAGTAGAGTGCAATTTTCATTTCTTTTTCTCATACAATTTAGCCCTTTGTGATCTTGATCATCAGAACTGTATAGCCCTATAAAGTTGAAGATAAATTGAATAAATAAGAATCTAAGATGAAATTAATGTGTAGAGATGTTTATTTGATCAAAATATTTCGGTCTTAAAAAGACACTATGATATTTATGAACTTAAAAAACCTAATGTAACATTATGGAACAGAATTTTTGTTTGTGAAAAATATTATTTTGGAGCAGAAGTATCTAAAAGACACTACCTATGAGCAGTAGAGAAGAACAATAGACAACATTTTCCAACTTGTTCAAGCTGGCTAAACTAGCTGTGCCACATTCAGACAGCAGACTTTGAAAGGGGAATCTCAGCATAAAACAATATTCATACACCGATAAGGCATATATTAAGCCCAGAAACAATCAACAGATTACATGATTATGCAACTAGAGATGAGATTGGTAAAAGATTTTGATTTCCATAAAGCTCTAACAGAGTGGATAAGGAATTAAAGGGACAGATATTGAATTGTTAGTAAATATTCAACTATGTGTTTCCTTATCCCCCTCCTTTCTTCTACTTCATCTTTATTTTTGTGATGGGGAGGGGCTCTCGCCCTTAGATACAATCTTGACAGCATCTCTGAGTTAACCAGATAATAGTTGTAGAGATTCAAGAAAGATTAAAACATAAAGAGTCATTTAGGGAAATTTAAGAAATTGTATTGACTAGTGCTATTATATATCATCTACCTGTGTGTTATATAGCCGCTGAAAGGTCCAAAATAATATTGAAATAAACAAATGGAATGATATGTATTGATGTGCAGAAATATAATTGCATTGTACAGTGCAACATTATAATCTCTGTTCATAGAGTATATTTCCTAAAGTTCTGTTATCAGTAGTTGTTATCAGTAGTTGTTAGTCATAGTCAGTAATTTTAGACTAGGTCACTTTACGTTAACTTAGTCATATGAGGCAAGGCAATCAGTAATTTGGGACTAGATCACTTTACGTTAACTTAGTCATATGAGGCAAGGCAATCAGTAATTTGTGACTAGATCACCTTACGTTAACTTAGTCATGTAAGGCAAGGGAATCAGTAAATTTTGACTAGGTCACCTTACGTTAACTTCAGTCGTATGAGGCAGGGAAGTCACTAATTTTGGACTAGGTCACTTTATGTTATTTTATTCATCTGGTCATAGGTGGCAAGGCAAACAGTATTTTGGGACAAGGTCACTTTACATTAACAAATGTTTAAAATATAAAGGATTAGGTAATGAATCAATGAGAAATAACAGTTTACATGCCCATTTCAGTATGTAGCATTGTCACAAGTTGAAATTTTCAAGGTTCAAGTTTGCAATGTCACTTTTTCTTCTCCCTTAACAATGTTTTTAGAAGAAGTATACTCTATTTCCATCCAGTTTGAACCAATTGAAAAATATAAATTACATCTACAATTTAGTATGTAGCTATGTCACAGCTTTATATTTTCAACTTTAAGGTTTGTACTGTCTCTTAATCTTGTCCTTTAACAGTGTTTTCAAATGCAATATACTCTGTATCCATCTAGTTTATCATAAATTACAAAGTTTCATATAAATTCTCTGGCCTGTATTCACCAGATGTTGTGCTTTTGGAAAGGAGGTCAAGTCACACTTGTAATGAGCAAGTAAATTTCTGTTTATTTTCAGGAAGCCCCTATCCATCGGCCCCACCACCAGCATATAGTGAGCTTAAATGAGACGGATGGATAATAAATGCCAAGATGGTGGTACTTTGATTGGTGGGATATCTGGAAGTTACAAATACATAAAATGCAAATATTTTAATTGGAATATTTCACTTTTTCCCCACATTCTGTGTATTGCATTGATTAATTAATATCATATATAAAAATGCTAATATTTACTTAATGTTGGTGCTTATATGCCTTTGTCATACTATCATATTGCTATTCATGATCTTGTTTCTTTATGTATTTATACATTCATACATTTCTAGCTTTGAATTTGACATGTAATTGTACATTTTTGTTGGTGAAATCATAGTTCAAACACTTCACTGGACAAACTGACATAGATGAGAGAAATAATGAAAACAATGCTTCTCCCAGTAAGTTGCTTACTGAAGTATTATCTTCTTTATGGAACCAAAACTTCTTTATGAAACCAAAACAGCCTAACATTACATGAATGAACAGGCTTATTTTCCCAGGAAAATTCATTGCCCCCAGCAGAAATCAATGTACCTTATAGTGCTTGAGGACTTATGCAAGTGTGAATCATGGAACAATAATTTTCAATAAGGCATAGATGAAAACTTTACCAATGCATGGGATTCTGTTCATGCCTGCTGGTTTCCAAGGTAACAACCTTGTACATATTCTTTAGATCACTCAGCTTTGGCATTTTATTATGATGTTAATATTATGGAAATTAATCTTTTCAGTGGCTTCATAGGGTGCTCATTATATACTTGCTTGAAAAATTATTGTCCAAAGTAATTATGTTCTTTTCGATTGCTAAGCTCAAAGATCAGCATAGGTACAATGATTTCAAATCAGCATTTTTATTATTTATAGATTCCAGATTTTCTCAGTTTAAACAGGATATAATTCAGTTGGGGTAAATTTTGACAGGTTTAGTGTTCATAAAAAATCATGTATTTGTACTTGTTGCATACTGGGGTATTACTCATTGGGATAATCTAAAAATGGGAATGGAAGTTGAGACTGACTTGCCAAACAGGGCCACCATTTGAACATTTTTTGTGTTGCATATGCAGGAGAGAGTGACTTAGCAATGTGGGCCGTCATTTGAGATGGTTTATTTTTGTTCAGTATACAGCAGAGAGGGCATCAGCGGCAACCTGTTAGAAATGCTGTGCCAGATCCACTCAATATGAGAGTGCTGTGTGCCATGTCATATTCATCCATTTAAGTTAAACTAATACTCTGTGGAATATAAATCTGTGGGAGGAATAGCAAATTTCAAGTCAGTATTTCATTGTTTTTATAAAGGAATATCTTTTTTAGTACATGCAATACAAAACTACAACTCATACCTGGTGGCTTTTCGAAGAGTCTGACTTGCCACCTTTGGCACACGTGCCATAGGTTGTCAACACCTGCAGTAGAGCGTGGCTTAAGAAGTGGATTGTCCTTTGACAGGGTTTGCTTTGTTGAGTATGCAGTGTGTACAGAAATATAATCTGATCTGATAGCTAAAAATTGTGAGCAATGTTTATATGACTTTCCCTCATCCCTCCCATTAATAATGTTGAACTTTTTAAATGTTTTATGGCACAGTCATGAAATGAGGCCCTCTTTTTTCTCATTCTTAGTTAATCAGTGATAGTGTTTGGATTAAGTTCAACAATTTCCATTGCTACCATAGCAGTTATGTGTTATAATGTTTTTTTTTTGCGGGTATCAAAATGAAATTTGTTTAATTTGTTACTTAGTTTGCTTTTTGATACTAGCAGCCTTAAACCCGGTGTACATTTTAATTACCAAGATATTAAATTTCTTTATGTTCATAGAGTTAAGAGATATATTCAGTTTTAAAATTGCATTTCAGCTGTGTGATGGAAAATTTTAAATGAATGTTTCAATAACATCATGTTCACTTGTGTTTAGCATCAATGAATAGCATTTGTAAAATAATATCTTTGATATGCTATAACATGATAGCTAGTAGGATTTGGTTGTAATGTTAACATCAGTGACAAGTTCATCATGGTCAATAATATATTAAGAACATAATTATTGTAGGATCCTCATTGTTTTTTTATTGTAGTGAACATGTATGTATGTATAGCCACGAAATAGCAACAGAGATAATGAGGAAATAAATTTGTTTATTGTTATTGTTTTGGTCACAATTTTGTAATGGATATCATTGTTCTGGAATTGTTGGAATGGTTTCAATGTTTAGTATTATTGAGCCTTCATAGTTTTTTTGGGGTTATATTTTTTTGCTGATGTGTATGTATAGGTTCATGGGAAGATGAAGTATGATTTTATACTGTATATAATTGTGTATAAATAAGAACCAAATGCATACTACATATACCCAGATTTGCTATATCACATAATATGCTATCAGACCCATGTCTATGCATTTTGATAGGAATAATCAGTAGAACAAACACCATAGACACAAATACGCTGGTGAATTATGTGAGGGCTTATTAGGGTCTATATTGTTTGGAATGGACCTGACTTATTAGCAAGCATATATTGTAAGTTTGTTACTGTTGAAGACTTTGATTAACTGTCTCACCATGAGTACAACAATACGTTAATAATACAAAGATTTTAGTATAATGTGATAAACAGAATCTCCAGCTTTCAGTTCAGTTGATATTAAATTTATAAAACTGATTGTATAGTACAGTATAACATGCTGTATGTGGCTTGAGGCATATATTATTCTTCAGTTCACTTCATAAATAGCATGATTCTCTATTTTGTGTACTGTGACGATTTTTGAAATCGATTGTACACCAAAACAGACTTTTAAAAAATATTTCATTGAGTCTCTTCCTACCTCTTATGCATTACACATTAATTAATTAAAACTTTTTTTGCATGGCAACCATAACAGTTTATACTTTCTTTTATATCCCACATGATTTTCTAATATTCTGTTATGTGAAAATTATTTTTCAGTTATTACATGGATCACTATAAACTATGCCTCCAATGTTTGTACTGTATTATTCAGCGGTAGAAGGAGTTCTATCTTAGCTAGATATTCATGTCGCTGGTAAAATGAGTTCTATCTATATTTTATTAAATTGTTTTTGTAATTTAAATTGACAGTGTTTATTTTTGTGCAAATTTGTGTTTCATCTCTAATGAGAGTTAATTAGAATATATGATTGCTTTCTGAAATGGTTAAGGTGGAACATGTCTTTAACTTTAATTTCCTGACAGGCAGATGTTAGGCATTCAGTTTGCCTCATTGCAGTCACAATCAATTGTATTACTGTCTATAGTTTGTTTATATATTCATTTTTTTATAATCTTTCTACCATTTTCGAAATGTAGTTGTGTGTTTCAGCACCAAGATAACAAATTCAAACTTGCATATAAAATTTCTTTTTTAAGATACATTTTTTATATATATTTGAGCTGACATGTTGTTAAATCCATACATACATACATACATACATACATACATACATACATACATAATCATGGTCACAAGTAGATGACCTGACTAGAATTTCATGCCATTATAGAAATTTTTAAACTTTTCTCCATTTTGAGTTTTGCAGATTAGGATTTTTGCTGTCTGTACTGGGTATATACACGTTTTACAAACACATCTTTTTTCATTTTGTGTCCACGGAACCAGGTCGTCTTATTGTTAGATGGTCACTGACCTGTACCTTAAATCACTGAACAATGTATAGACCTTTTTATATATCTTTAGCTATTTTGTATACACTATTATATACTGAATGTGATTTTTTTTTTTACAAATTATACTTTCTTTGTTGTATTCTTTTTAGTTATACTACTAACAGGGTTAGCGAAATTGTTACTTTGTGTTAGCTTTTGCTTCTTAATGCCTTTTAGGCTTGTTTTGACTGTAACATTTCATTTCTTTACTAATTTCATTGGTTCATAATAATACTGTTTATTCTTATTAAGACTGTTATATGTAATTTCTTGACAATATTTTTCTTGCTTCTGGATGCCTTTTATGACTCTAACATTTAATTTCATTTGCTTACCTTGATAATAATGCTTCCTGGCATCTTTTAGGCCAGTTGTGACATCTTTATTTCATTTGTTGAAGGTAATTTCGTTGCTTCATAGTGCCTTGTATGCTAGTCATGACTTTTACATTTTCTTTCTTGGCAGTAACTTCACTTGTTTATAATGCCTTTTAGTTTAATTGTAACTTTTTCATTTCCTTTCTTGACAGTAGTTTGATTGCTTCCTAATGCCTTGTAAGCTAGCTATGACTTTCACGTTTGTGCATGTCTTGACAGTAACTTCATTATGCAATTTCAAATTATGTACATCTACTTGAGCTTGAGTGTCACACTTTATTTTTGTCAAAGGAACAAAACAAGAGTGAATATCATTTCCATTTCTTAAAGCATTTTGGAATGTATCTGACAAATTATTCAGTTTAAGATTATGGCCTCTGTTGCAATATCTTCTCAGAGAGTTTCTTCATTTGAGATAGGAAATCAGTTGCTGAAGATTCTTTGTCTATATTATGATCCATGACAGATGTTGTGGTAGTAGAAAGGATGGAAAATAATGAGTTTTAGACTTGTACACCTTGAAATAGATTTTTGTCTTGAACAAAATAGTTGTAAAAGTTCAGAAAATCTCAAATATTTTCAAATATAAAACACTACACCTTTCAGAAGAATTCATTATATCTTGACTACCTTTTAACTCATCAGAATCTGCATACCACATCATTGCAATTGTCAATGATGGAGGGTGAAGCAGTGAGAGAGGAGGCCTGCAGTACCATGCAGTGCGACAATTACAAATAGAAAGAATACAAACTTGTAGACTATGATGGACATTTGGGCCTGTGGAGTAAGTTGTACAATCTGCCATTTTGTCATTTTGCATTACATGTTACTGCATGCTTCGACCGTCATTAGTTTGACTTCTGCCATTGTAATCATTGATACATGCCAGCTGTTTGAAGTCAGATTTATTGTTGCAAATGAAGCAAGAAAAATGATGTTCAGATATTTTAATTTAGAAAAGATAATTTTGTATTTAAGCTGATGTTATTGTCTGGTTAAGATAGATTATTTGAGTTGATACACCATGAGAATTTGGTAACTTTTCAGTACAAGTTATAATGCTGCTGTCTGTGACAAACTAGCAATGTAAAATCATGCAGAAGGATATACTGTATCACTTTAGGAAGGAATGGGTCATGCTTGTGAGTCCGTGCATGAAACTTGTAAATACAGTTTGATCTTGATATCCACAATAACATCCCTTAGTCCAGGGGCCTCAAACTCAAACCAGCCCAAGGGTCACACCACCTTTATTATCTTTCATGACACCTTGTGATGCCAGTCATTTTGCAGGCCATAGGATATGGCTTGGCGGGTCGCATGCGACCCACTGGCCATGTGTTTGAAATCCCTGTCTTAGTCAAAATGGGTCATGCTTGTTAGTCTATATACAAAAACTGTTAATACAGTTTAATATCTATATGCACTACAACACCCTTCAGTCAATATGGAAGATTTGTTTGTATTACCATACATAGTAGTCAGGTGGTACACACACACATGCACATGTATGAGAATGATAAATTATATGTCTTAGGTAAACATATTGAATAGATAATTAGGTTGCAGTATACTCTCTTATGATATTCCTGTTATGTATGTATATATTAATCTTTTATTGTATTCTAGTATTGCTATACCCTTACGTATACTTTATCTTTGTGAAATAAATATCTTTCCTTAAATTTTTCTCTTGTGTGAAATGTGTTTTGGAAGCGTTCCAGAGTTTGTGAGTTTTAAATATCTGTGTTTTTGCTTGAGGGCCTTTTTACATTTAAGCTGCAACTAAAGAAATGATTATTTGAAAAGAGGTTGAACATTATTGGATTCTTTCTGTTTTTATTGCTGTTAAAAAAAATGGTTTTCAAAACCGTGACTGTATTTCTGTAGTTTTCAATTGGGGCATATAACTTGTTCAGAAGGAACAAATTTCTTGTTAGTAAATAAAAAGGTTAAAAAATATGAGCTACTGTAATGACATATACTGGGCTTCTGCTCAATGTAGATTACTCAGAGTAATGTAAGAGTCTTTTAAAATGAAAGAGTCTTTAGCCCAGCAGACATAGACTTAGATATAGATGTAGTTTTGACCCTTTATGTAATGTCATGCAATATTACACTTCATTAAACTCCTTATATATTTCCTTAATATTCTACAGTTTTAATGCATTGCATTGCATGAGCAGGTAGTTCATGTGCACCAAGATTATCATAGAGGTGTTATGCTCAAATTTGGACACAGGCTATAAAACAATCTGCAACAGTGATGTTGCATTTTCTGGAAATGTTTGCATTTTAAATAAAATAACAGGAATGTTTTGTGCATGTGAACAGTATGTATGTATGTATATATGTATGTATGTATGTAACCACATACTATCTTGTAAATAATGGCAACAACAATAAAATGACAACAATAGTACATAAGTCAATCTGACACATTAAGGATTTTAGATCGGATCAAGATCTATGCATTGTTTTGTGCTAAGTTTATGCATTGGTAGCCCCATGACACAATCTTAATTTTTTTAAAAGCTGAATGGAGTCAATGTATGTATAAAATGAAGCATCCCAGGTGATCCAGAAATGGTAGTGGTAAGTGAATATGTGTGGACAGACCCCTTGGTAGTGGTAAGCGTTTCTATGTGTGGACAGACCCCATGGTAGTGGTAAGCGTTTCTATGTGTGGACAGACTCCATGGTAGTGGTAAGCGTTTTGTATGTGTGAACAGATCCCTTGGTAGTGGTAAGCGTTTCTATGTGTGGACATACCCAAATGGCAACGGCTTTAGATACTATGGTAGGCATTTAACAAAATAAACATTAAAGTACAGTTAAATAAAATAAAATTAAGTAAAATATATATTGACATCTAGGGCAGTTTAACCCTAAAAATAGTACAATATACAGTGATGTTTATGGCAATTAAAAAAGACAAAGTATAGTAAAAGTATACATTTAAATTTCATAAATAAAACAAACTAGTAAATTATCGAGATTTATTGAAGCTAAATTAAACTGTATAAAAATATTCATTGAAATTTAGATGAATAAAACTAATAAAATATACATTAAAATGCATGGCAGTTTAAATGCAAACTTATATTCTTAAAGTTATTTAAACAAAAGGAAGTATAACATACAATGAAATTTAGATATTTAATTCAGAGATTTAAGCTTTTACACCTAGACTAACCTATTTTATAGCATGTTAAAACATTTAAATAGCTCCATTAATACAATTTCAAGTCGAGAAGAAATGCGTCCAGTTCGAAAGATAGCTAAACACACCTAGGATGTTAGGAAATCAACACAAGCAACTGAAAAAACATATTTACTTGCTTGCCACAGGCGATAGAGGAAGCCGGAAAAGAAGCTGAGAAATTAGAGAAGCCATTGGTTTAATTGGAAAATATGCCCGCGAGCGTGTACTTAAGACGCTAGAAAGACAGTTACAAAATACCCCACTTGCAATCTGAATGCAAGTCGCGATGCAAACACCGCCTAAGTACATTAATGAAGGAGCTCGCCAGGTAAATTTTTTTTACATATCCTATATTCATTGCTCTTAACCGACTTGACAACTGTAAAGAGTACATGATAATCATATGGACGTTGAATGGCCTCAAGCGGTATTTATGGAGTTTACTGGAAACAATGTACCGGTGCTCGGTCGAGTAATTTTGTACAAACGCTCAATGCATTTTTGCCATTTACGGCGGAGAGAACTGAAGGTGAACCTTTATGGATACATTTTATTGCAATGTACACACCTCAATTAGAAATGCAACCACCGGGGCTGGCAAGACAACAATAAGACTTTTCACAGCAATGACAACAACATAAGGAATAAATTCAAACTGGAACTAAATATCCCTTGGCAAATTTGAGATCTATCTTTCCAGCAGACGCAGAAACCAAATTTCGACAGGCACTTCAGTTTGCAATCAGTTCCAACTCATTCCGGATTTATACATTGTTTTCAAACATGACTAGGAATGATTATGAACATTTTTGATTTTTTATCCTTTGTCATATAATATAACAGGTCATTCAAATTCAGTCAATGACTGTCTGTATAATTCCTGCAGAGAATTAATTTAATTACTACAAATGTTAACAATCATATGGTGCTTCGATTTTGCTTTTTAAGTTGTTTTATGGCACAATGTCATGTCACTTTTATCGCCACTGTGGCGGTATTGATTGTTCTCACACTGATACCTTCCAGCATCTCATTATAAAAAAGGAATACATATGATATATTCATCGGACAATTTGGTATCTTGTGTTTTTTTTCGTTCTTCAGTTTAATTTAAATGATATCGTTCTCCAAGATAGATAAATGCTTTTTTTTCATACAATATATTATACATAATAAAGGATAACAGATGATAATCTCCAATGCATTTGTCTACCATGTGATTATTTTGTTCCTGTAGACTGCATTTATTAAATAAAAAAATATTGTTCCTAACCGATGTTTTGTATTCTTGTGTTTTGTGTTTAAATAAATCTGTTTGTAATACATATTTACGACATGGCGTGATGACCAGCAACGGAGGAATCTGCACTAGAATTGTCAGCTACATAAGGTAAATATATTGTAACGTGATGGGTTTAGAAATAAATCATAAAATAATTCCGCTATTTACACGTGTATTTACAAGTTACACTATATACATTCCGTTTCCCTTGTGTTGCATTACACAAGAAAACCCCTACTTCCCTGTAGGATTACAATCTAACTATCCGTTAGAACAGAGAGAGAAAATCTAATTAATACTTTCACACTAAAAGCTACAAAACGTATCCCTCTCTGACTTAAGTCGGTGAATCCTATTAAAACCACTTTCACAGTCCATAATTCAGTCTATTTAAAATCTGATACTTAACACATGAAAGCAGATAAGGGTTCTCTCACCCCCTAAGGTCACTGTCTTCTGCCAGACGGTTCCGTTATAATTAACAGCTCTAATTGTTTCAACCAGTCCTATAGGGAAAACATAACTGTCCCTATCATTATAGCATCCCTCTCCCCAGGTATCTAATTTCATCACACTGCTCTCCTCTTTGAAAACATGTGTCCCACATGTTACTGTCGGAGTCAGTTCAATTTCTTCATATAGATGACGGTGCACGTGTTGTTTTGACAGGAGTTATATCATCATATCAGTACTTTTACGACATTAATTATGAAGCAGTCTGATACACGAGTTCACCAAATATAAAATTAAATATGAGATATAAAACTTAAGCTTATTTGTCTAATTAAGTCAGCTAAATCCTATTTACACACTACAAACTTATGCCCAACAAAATAGTTCACAAGTATTTCTAATGTAATTTAGCCATTTAGACATTTCTACTAATTTAAATCATTTGACAGTCACGGAACAGTCACTTTATTGAGCCTGATCATGTCTTAGATCACTCTACACTCCAGGGTCAAATCTCTGCGGTCGGCGTCGCACCCGCTTGCCGCGCCCATACTCCGTAACATCCGGAATGTCAGTCTCACTGTCAGACCTATCGGAATCACTTTCATCACTGGAGCCACTGTTAGGAATATCTTTCTTCGTGTTAACATTGTCCTTCAACCATTTTGTACTGTCACCATAGAATGGTTTAGTGTATTATAATGAACCATACGCGGTTTGTGTGTTGGAGATTTTTAAATGCGATATACCAAGTCACTGCTACATTTTACAATAAGATAGGGCCCATCCCAATTTGATTGTAATTTCGGGCTAATCCCAATTTTCCGTTTTGGGTCACGTAGCCACACAGCACCTCCCGTTTGATACGTTTTAATATGTGTCCGGTAGTCGTAGTACCATTTCTGCTTTTCGCTCGCATTTGCTTATGTGTTCCCTAGCTAACTCACGGGCACAATCTAAGTATATCCTTAATTTTGAAACAAATTCTGTCCAAAGACTTTTCCTTTAGAGTTCCATACATCAAATCGATGGGTAACCTCACTTCTCGTCCAAGCATCATTTCATTTGGCGAGAATTTCGTTGAGTCATGAGCAACACTACGGTATGTCATGAGTGCTAGTGGCAGAATATCATCCCAGTTTTTCTGATCGTTCGACACTAGGGTAGCTATAATGTTCTCGCTAGTCTGATTGAAACGTTCTACCATTCCATCGGACTGTGGGTGAAGTGCAGTAGTCCGCGTTTTATCTACCCCTAAAAGGTTATACATCTCCTTGAACAAATTCGACTCAAAATTTCTTCCTTGATCTGTATGAATTTTCATCGGTACACCGAATCGAGCGATGAACTGATCCACTAGAATTTTTGCCACAGTTTCTGCCTCCTGGTCTGGCATTGCGAAGGCTTCTATCATTTCGTGAAATAGTCCCCTATCACAATGACATACTTGTTTTCATGATTTGACACAGGGAAGGGTCCCAATATGTCTATGGCGATTAGTTCCGTTGGTGCACCAACATTATACATTTTCATGGGAGCCCAGTTAACTTTATATGGCCTGTTCCGTGCTGGACACTGGCCACAGCTACGACACCAGTCTTTAACATTTTCTCCTACACCTGGCAAGTAGAATCCCTCCCGTATTCTCGAAAGAGTCTTGTTTACTCCAAGGTGACCAGCAGTACCGGCATCATGCAACTTCGCAATAACTTCATCCCGAAATACCGCAGGGACCACAAGCTGCCAGGAAATGCCCTTGCCTGTTATATCTTCCCATTTATGGTACAAAACCCCATCCCGGAGTTCCAACCTGCCCCACTGACTCCATAAAGCCTTAAGTGCTGTATTTTTCATAGAGATTTCATGCCATTTCGGGCGCTCGCCAGACTCTTCCACACAGCTGATTGTGTAACCAATATCCTTATCCTCTTACTGAGCCTTCCTCTGTTCTCTTTTCGAAATCCCTATAATGCACGAGGACTCTTCCGTGTATCTGTCTTCCTTACTAGTTCTTAGAACATCACAGCGATGATTTTGCACTATTTACTGGAGTTTTGTTTCGCACTCATATCTTTAATTTCAACATTTTTGCAATTTGAGCATTGTACACAAGGCCTACGTGACAGGTTGCCAGCGTTATGGTGTTTCTTATCCCCTCGGTAAATGATTTCGAAATCATAGGTCCCAAGAGTTTCTAACCAACGTGCGAGTTGGCCTTCAACGTCCTTGAACAGAGTCAGCCATCTTAATTAACTATGATCAGTACGAATGACGAATTTCCTACCGTACAAATAGCAGTGAAAATGCTTGATAGCACTGACAACTGCAAGGAGGTCTTTACACATGACGCAATACTTCCTTTCTGCTGTACCAAGTGTCCTGCTGTAGTAGGCTATAACCTTTTCCTGTTCATCTTGATTCTGGGAGAGCACTGGGCCAATTGAAAGGTTACTGGCGTCAGTATCCAAAATGAAGTTAGAACCAGTTGGGTCGGGATGCGTCAGCATAGGGCTCGAAGACAACTTGGATTTCAGAGTTCGGAATGCCCACTCACATGCATCATTCCATTGAAATTGACATTTGTTTTCTGTAAGTATTGTTAAAGGCCTTGCAATCTCAGCAAATCCTCGAATAGATTTTTTGTAGTACGAACACAGACCCAGGAAGCTCCTCACCTCCGTAGGACTAGGCCAGTCCTGTATGGCTTTGATTTTATTAGGATCTGTTTGGACACCATCTTGAGATATAATTATACCCCAGATAATAAACACTGCTTTGGAACAGATGGCACTTTCCTGGACTCAGTTTGAAGCAGGAAGCTAGTAGTCTCTCGAACACGTCTTGCAGGCGCTGTAATGTCGTCCCGAAATCTGCGTCGAACACAATGACTTCATCCAAATAGACGAGGTATATCTTCCAAGAAAGTCCTTCTAGGACTAGGCCCATCAAGCGTTCAAAAGTAGCAGGCGAATTACAAAGGACAAAGGGCATGACATTGAACTGATAGAGACCATAGTCTGTGACAAATCCAGTCTTAGATCTATCTTTGGGGTCCATGGCCACCTGCCAATACCCACTTTGTAAGTCTAAAGTGCAAAACTATTTCGATCCTTGAAGAGAATCCAGTTTGTCATCGATCCTGGAAACCGGGAAAGAGTCCTTTTTTGTCACTTTATTTAGCTCTATATAATCGACACAAAACCTCGTCGATCCATCTTTCGTTCGAACAAGATCAATGGGCGATGCCCACGGACCATCGGATTGCTCAATCACACCTTGTTTCAACATTTTCTCAATATGGTCTTTCACTTCTCCACTCTGAGCAAGAGGTAATCGTCGAGGACGTTGGCGAACGGGTGTTACCTTCTCGGTGTGGATTGAATGTTTTACTATATCGGTTCTCCCCAGGTCGGTCTTATCTTGGGCAAACACCTGGTTAAATATACAAGGAAATTAACCAACTCATTTCTCTGGGAGTTATCCAGATACTTCGACGACCGTTCGAGTAAGTCTGCACGATGTTAGTCTGAGGATATGGAAACACTCTGGCTTCGTTACCAACTGTCACAGCCTCACACGTGGCTGCCACAGACTTTTCATACACTTTAACAGATCTTTCTGACGGATTGAGCACCCGAATAGGGATACAGTTATTTTTTGCATTAACCACTGACTTCGCCATCAATAATTGATACCTCTCGGTGAATTTATCGGTTGGTGCAAGTATTTCACAATAGGGCGCAGCTTCTAGGTCTAGTACATTCCCTGGTATGATACTTTCCACTCCCGGTGGTATGATACTTGTTTTGTCCACTACCACACGGCAACACCTGCTGCTCTTCAATTCCATCGTGGCACATTTCATTGGTTGACCATTCAACTTAAATATATTAGTTCCAGCATCTAGGAAACACTGGTGTCTCTGAAGAAAGTCAAAACCCAGAATTCCATCGATAGATTTGTCGGTTTCCGCCACCCACACTGTGTGCTTAAGTTTCGTATCTTTAATCATGATATCCATTTTTCCCACACCTCTTGTTTGGATACACTTTCCATCAGCCATTTCACTGGTTAACCGGTCGGTTCCAAATATGGCTTTTGTAGGTCAGACATTTGTTCATAGATGGGACCATTAATTATGGTAACACTTGCACCTGTATCGATGAGAAAATTCACTTTAAGTTCATGCACTGTGCCTTGTATGTACATTCCTAATCCATTGCTTGAAATTCGAGTGGTACGGGGTTGCGTCCTGCACTGTTGATCCTGTTTGCTCTTATCTGCTTTTAATTTTGGACTGTCTTAGCAGCAGGCAGGGTGAACCCTACAACTTTTTCCGAGGGTCCGTTAACAAAAATAACTGTTCCTACAGGGGCTGAAAAAACAATGTCAATAACTCTAAACCAAAGCCTCTAACCGAGTATATTTCCATATTGTTGAGAACAGATAATAAATCCTTTGGGTTAGCTCATTTTTGTTATTTTATTTTTGACTTTTTGTTTTTATTTTATACTGCGTTTCGTTTACTCGCTGGGTCACTCAGTTTTTGTCGTTCACCCTGCCTGCTGCTGTAAATTAAACATTCAGTATAAATAATATTATCAATAATGAATATTGGAGAACCACATTCAGCTAAATTAGCTCGAGAGCGATTAGAGGCAATTAAAAAATATTTACCTGTTCGTGATTCTGTCAAGCAACAATTACAATCACGTCAGGAATCTCAAGTTGAATTTGAAGAGGATACAAAACAATTATTTAAACCTATTACAGAAACCACTAAGGGTCTTCTTCCTACGTTAGAGAAAACCGCTGAAGCAACTGGAAAAATAGCAGAAAGAACTAAAAAAACAAAAAAGATTTTACGAGAACTTCCAACTGAAATAGCTGCTGCTCAACCAATGCAAGAAATACTTGAAGGTATTGACCAAGCTCGTGCTGAAATAGGTGATATAAAAGATCGTATACCGGAATCAGAAAAAGAACCAGAAGCAAGAGTCAGGGTTAATTTGGTTGATAAGTTTACTGAAGACGCCATTAATCGTATTAGAAAAGCCGAAGATTTAAAATTAATTGAGATTGCTGTAAGAGATTATTATAATCGAAAACAATTTTTAAAATCTGACTTCGCTGATGATCCCGTAAATGAGGATACTTGGCACAAATGGATATATCGCATACGCTATAACGCTAATCAAATTCGAAAAAACGATCCAAATTTTATTGACTATAAAAATAAGATAAATAACTATATTGCACAACAACAATTATCACCAATACTATTACCACCACTACCACAACAACAATTATCATCGCCATCAATACAACGATTACAACAACAACCACAACCACAACGATCACCAATACTATTATCACCACTACCACAACAACAATTATCGCCACGACAACCACAACCAGTCAGAACAATAAGTGAGGAAAAACGGCTAGAGGCTCCGCTTAGTACAGAAACCGAATGGGAGAAAGGACAAAGGAAAATATATAAAGAAGAAAAAAGGAGAAAAAAAGAGAAAAAGAAGAAGAAAAAGAAAAAGAAAAATATCTTTCTCTGGATTTTACTGGAAGCGGTCTTTCTACTGGAGGCAATCTTACTCCGTGTCCTAATAATGTTCTTGCTGATGTTGAACGACTAGAAATCCTCATCGGAGGAAAACGAGCTGGTAATAATTCTCCAGAAATAATTAATGAAGCAGCTGATATTTGCAGACGGTTATTTACCGGTGGTGTTATGGATGCTGATATTTATCGTTCTCTCATTAATGAAATTGCCGATGATTATTATAGCGACTGAGTACGTAATTAAATACAATTACTATAATAAAATGATCGTACATAGTACTCAACGTGGACCGACCATGGTCAGGGTAATAAATTCACGATTACCAGTATACAAAACAACCTATGGAGATGGACTAGGTGATATTGTTCAAGGTCTATTTAGAAGGATAGCCCCCAAAGCAATACCGATTGCAAAGCAACTAGGAATGAAAGCTATTGATGTTGTTCGTGAAAAAGGTATTGGTGCTGTTGGTGATGTTGCTAGTAAAGCATTTTCAGCAATCAAAGATAGACTAGCACGATTAATACGACAAAAACCTCAACCAGTAAAATTACCTAGCACCGAAGTGATGCCCGCAAATATTATTAAAATAATAAATCAAGCTGCTAATCAAAAACTAGCAGAGTTGGCTAGTGTACCAATGTCAGAAAAAGAAAAATATATAACCGCTAGTCTGATAGCAGGAAGTGGTCTCACTTTCGGAAGTGGTCTTCGTGTTAGACGATAGCAAATATAATAAAGATGTTCAAACGTGTATCTGATCCCGCATTTGACATGGACGCACCAGTACTCAAAGATGAGTCTGTGCGTGATTATCAATATTATTCTAATGATGCACGAATTCCAGATCAGCGTGGAAGAATTGAACTTCAAGTTCAAGATACAAGTAGGTATTTCTTACCCGCTGAAGCATTTATTGAAGTAGAAGGTGAAATTTTAAATATCGCTAATCCTGCAGTACCAGTAGCATATGGAGACGATGTTAGTGTCGGTTTTGTTAATAACGGCATTATGGCGTTATTTGATAGCGCTACGTATATGATTGACGGAAAAAATATTGAATCAATTCAGAAAGACGTTGATGTAGCTACAACAATACTTGGTCTTGCAAGATACAGCGATGATTATTCAAGATCAACTGGTCCATCAATGATGTTTGTAAAAGATACTTCTAATTCTCCAGAGTATCAACAATATGAAATAGGGCGACCAAGAAATTTTGCTAGAAACGCCGATGCGGATGTACAAAGTATGATTATTAATGTAGATCCAGATTTTAGCTTAGGATTTAGATCACGTCGAGCAATGTTACGAGGTAATAGAAGAGCGTTTTCATGTGCGATTCCACTATCACATATCTTTGGATTCTGTAGAAATGTCAGAAAAGTCATTTTCGGAGCTAAGCACACAGTTGTACTTGTACGAAAAGCAACTGACAATGATGCAATATGGCGACCCCCTGGTGATGCTGGTAAAGTAATTCTTACAAAACTTTCATTATGGATGCCAGTAATGACTCCATCAATATCTGAAGAAGATCGGTTACTTGCTTTCATGGGCAGCGGTGGTAAATCGATGTTATCATGGTTAACAATGACCACAGATTCTATCAAGAGTAACATTAATGGTTTATTTACATGGCAAATAGCCTCTCAGCAGGGAATAGCCGCACCACGACATATATTTATTGCATTTCAAGATGCTGCACGGGTAAATGATCAAACACGTAGTATTATGATATTTGATAATCTTGGTGTTTCTGAGGTTTCGTTAAGGATAAATGGACATCAAGAACCATCCGAGGATGTATTACTGAATTTCGATCAAAATCATGTAGCACGTGCATATCATCGTCTTATGTCGTTTATGGGGCGTGATCAGAATGTTGATACTGGTTTACAAATATCGCAGTTAGATTATACAACCTTATATCCAATTTATTACTTTTCACTCGAACACTTAGATTTGTTTAGACAATCTGTTGTAGATATACATTTTCGAGCTCGTGTGATAATAGGGGTTATTGCCAATTACAGAGCAATAGCCGTTATACTCAGCGATAAATCAATGTTACTTGAAGGTGTTGGTGGTCGCATGAGAGTCGTTGATGCTCCAGTAGAAAACATGTAATTAGATCGTTCATAATACTATAATGTCATACATTCACGTTAGTGTTAGTCTGACTCCTGGTCAAATTAAAAGGCTACAATCAGCATCAAAAAATAACTGTGGATTAAAAATATCGCTAAAAAGAGAACAGATGAGTGGTGCAAATAAATTATCTGTTACAGAACGTCTGTTCAGAACCTTCAATGAAGCCAAAAAGTCGAATAAAGGTGTAAAACTTAATCTTTCTGCGGGCGCCATTAAAGACATCGCTAAGACGGGTGGTATATTTCCACTTCTTGCAGCAATACCAGCATTAATAGCCGCTGCAGCCCCAGCTGTTGCAAAGGCAGCTGCATTAGGCGCTGTTGGAACCGCTGCCGGAATGGCATTAAAGAAAGCAACGGGTCAGGGAATAAAATCTTGCAAAAAAAAAAGGGGAAGGGTCTAAGATTGCCAGGAACCCCATATTCATGGTACGGAAGGGGTCTAAGACTTCCCGGGACAGTTCATTGATTCTGCCTATGTCTAATTTTGATTTACTTGATGCTGCTAAAAAATTAAAAATAAAAAACTTCAGAGGTGTTTTTATACGTGATCAATTACCAACCCCCCCCCCCCCAAAAAAACCCAAACAATATTGAAACTGGTATTATTAATCTCGATAAAAATTCTGGTCGTGGCACTCATTGGGTTGGATATGCAATTGATCCACGTGGAATTATTTATTTTGATTCTTATGGACTAGCACCACCAAAAGAATTTTTAGAATATGTTAGCAGCATGCAAAGTATTCCAATCTGGTATTCAAAATTACCAACACAAACATTAACTGATCCGCCAATATGTGGTCGTGAAGTACTCGCTGTACTTGATGCTGTATCAAAATCAGCAAACCCACCTCATAAAGTCGTGCATGAATATACTACGTTGTCACATTTAAACAGACATTAGTAAATATAATGGTAGATATTTACGGAAGATCTCGTGGTAAAGTTCAGCAGCAAGGTGATTTATCTAAATATGCAACTCTTGACCAGCTCAGAAATGAGACTGACGATTTATTAAATATTACAAGTGTGGATCAAAATGAAGTCGTTGTTTTTCAGGATAAACAAGGACGATTAAAGACAAGTAATATACAACTGCCAGATGTAGTCATACGAATTCCTGATGCGGTTGTTAATAATATTGTTACTTTTACTGATCAAGGTAAAATACAAGATTCCGGTCAACGATTATGTCAAAAAAGTTGGTGATTCATTCACGGACAACATTATCATGAATCGAATAAAATTATAGACCTTGGAAATCCAACCGCAGATACAGACGCAGCAACAAAAAAATATGTCGATGATCAAGAATCAAAGTACGTATTAGCCGACGGCGGTATAATGCGTGCATTTCTCAATATGAATAATAATGGTATTAATAATCTTAGAATACCAGAATCTGATTTTGATGCCGCAACGAAGAAATACGTTGATGGTAAGGAAATTCCAATAACAACTTCGTTAGATACACTCAGTAATACTTTTTCTAGACATGTAGAAACGTTTTTAAATTTTCGTAGAAATATAAACAAAACCATTAAAGAAAGTTTTGGGGAACAACCAACCGTTGACATAAAACTAGCCGACGTTAATATGAAACTCAACGACATTGTCAGTGGAATACCTAATATTGTTCAAAAAACTAATCTGATTAAAATTCCACACGGACAAATTAAAAATATCGTGTACACAGTAGCATCAGGATTAGCAACATGGTCACAGCAAAATAACACTATCAAATATACCGGAGAAGTTACTGGTGTGTATAGACTGTCTATCTTTAGCCCTGCAAAGTTTAAAATTTATACTACAACACTTCAACTGATGCTTTCTCTGGAGTTGTATCTATAGTGTTAAATAAAGATGCCGAAGAAATATTTTTGCTGGAAGCAGATGATTAAACAATAATCGCAACGTCTTACTGGTGGTGTTTGGAATTTGTAGCTGAAACCCCTCAATTAGTCACTTAACGTCATTAAGTATAATGAATCAAAACCAAGGACCCCAGTCCTACATCGACGTTCAACATCATAGATATAATCAAGTGTGTAAATGTCAGACTGAATTAAAAAATATAATCGACGATTATACAATAAAAGTAAAAAAATATCGCAGACGTATGGTTGTTATTGATATAATTGTTTACTCAGTTTCCGCTATTGTTGCTGGGGCCGGATTATTATTATCAACAATAACAATGACGGCGCCTGCATTTGTAACAATTGTTGTTTCAACTTCAACGACTATCGCAGGCGTTCTCAGTTTTATAGCTAAGAAGATAGCTACATGTACAAATACTAAATTACACGAGTACATAATAAAATTATACACAGCAGCAGCGGCGTATTCTAAATTATCGTCATATATTTCCTTGTATCCCAGCGATGGTAAAATATCTGATGAGGAGTTCGCAACGATAATGAAAACCTATGATGAAGCATTCAAATTCGTTAACGATTTTGGTGACAAAGTCACTCACAATAACCAAGACGAATTAAATAATAACAATAATAATAATGACTGAGTCTTCGGCAGCGTCAAGAGAATTACTTCAACAGATCGTCACTAATAGAACACCGTCAAAAACTACGATGATCTCATTAAGTTCGACCAATCCTGAGTTTAGCGTTAACTTTCCAACCGCAATTCCCGCAGAAGAAATAGCCCTAGCACAATTGCGAGTTTATTATAGCTGGCCAAATATTAGATCAAAACCATTTGGTGGACTACAGCCAAATAATTCATTAGTATTCGCTAATAAAAATAAACCTGATGGAAATCCAGATTGGCAAGTAGTTGCTATTCCATCGGGCAGTTATCAAATAGAACAAATCAACGATGAGTTTCAGCGCAGAATTAAATCTATTACAGGAAAAGAATCAAAAATAGCATTTACTGCTTATGAACCAACATTATCAGCGGCAATTGAAATAAATTCCCCTGATTATTCTGTAGATATTTATCAAAGTTCGATTAGATCGGTATTAGGCTGGCCAGATATTCCACCGGTTTATCAAGGACTACCAGAACCACAACGATCTGATTTCGTTACAGATAAAAGAATATCTATAAAAATTCCAGAATATCGAAAAGTAACAGATGCTTATCCATGGCAAAAATATTTAGGCGATAAAAGAGTTATACATTATATAGATAGACAAGAAACCTATTTTATAAAAGCAATTGATGGTAAAAAAGGTAAAATAATGACTCTTGATGTTGATTTAATAAATTCATATGCCAATACAATTAAATCTGAACATGAACGTGTATTTAACAATCTACGAAATGTATTTTCAAGCATTAATGTTTCATACAACGATGATTTAAAAAATCAAATAATTGAAACAATACAACATTTGAATCTTGTTGCTTCAGACCTAGAGTCTATGAATGATATTATCGTTGACAGAGAAAAACATTTAATAAATCCATCCAGAACTACATATATTACAAATTACATAGTTACTGAAGACGATCCAATTCAGCGTGTTCCACTCAATCGTTTGTTTACAACAGTGTTTCTTAAATATTATGGAATTACAAGAGAAGAACTACCAACATTTGTAATTCCAGGATTTAACTATGAAGAGCTAAAGAAATCAGTTAATGATCTTATTGAAAACACTTTAAAAGAATATGTGATTCACGGAAAAAATTAATACCTACATCAACCATTCTTAAATATAATAATGATCCACATGGTGGAGGCCGCCATATGTCACCTGGTATTGTTAATATAACATCAACGATCGCAGTCAATTTAGTATGTAACGTAATAGATGACAGCTATCAAGTAGATCTTGAAAAATCCACTCAAGCTCAACAAGGAGATATATTATATGCATTTAGTCCTCAAGTGCCCCCAGGGTGGTTAATTGTATCTGAGCCAATTAATCCAGTTTATCTACGTGTACGTAATCCATTATTGTCAAGAATAAATTTCAAACTTACTGACCAGACAGGTTACATTTTGGATTTAAGAGGGGGATCACTAAATATTAATTTGTATATACGCTCGTAGAACGTCCGAGTAAATAATCAGGAAAAAAAAAAAATCTGATTCTGAAATTTATTTTTACAATAATATATATTTGAGTAATAAAATACTTTTATCAAAGATAGAACAGTTATTTTTTTACTGATTTTTCCATAATAATATGTTTGAGGCATTGTACATATAAAGCGAGATACCTCTGTCCCCTCTCTCTGCAGAGCAAATTAAACGATTATTTCACTTACTACTACGTTTGATTTATAGACAACGAATATAATTTGTTTTTCGTTAATTATTTGGTGATGTATTTGTTTTCTGTAAAGCAATTAGTTGTTAGTAAAGCATCAATTTGTAACAGAGGGGATATTGTGCATCTTTTGACTCTGATAACCTTAAATTCACGTCGGTTCATATGCAAGTGCGTAGAGTTATTTTTAGCTCTAACACATGTATTTTGACCTTAACGAACGATAACTCATACAGAAAATGTAATATGCGATTATTTTATGAATTATGTTTGAAAAATTGAAGTAAATTCACGCTACAGTTCTACAATAACTGATTTTGTTCTATTAATAATACAAGTCCAGAGTAATCACATGTGAGACAATCGTGTAATGCAGTTGAGAAAGATTATGTTATTTGATTCTGTCAATGACACTGAGAACAGCGACAGTGAAAGTGAACCCATGACTGAGTCAGGGACTAAACAAAACCCTTAGCAAAATTGATAGAGTCAAACTATATAGTAAAAAAATATTTATTTATCCTGGTTTTTTGTTAAGAGTACAGAGTTAGATATATTCAAATATTATCGACTGATCGTACTTTATTGAATATGCAGATTTGTATATTTTATTTGCAACAAATTGTACTGAAGCAGGATGTATGCTAAAATATTTGGCAGCTGCATTCATTGAGGAAAAAGTTATTTCTTGACCTGTTTCTGTATTTATGGATTTAATAGCTCTCTTTTTAAATACTTTAACCTTCCTGTATTTCCACGTGCAGAATTCTGACTCTGTGTAATAGCTTGCAGGTTAGATAAATGATTATTTTTGGGATCTCCATCAATGTGATCAACTACAAGTCCATTTTTAACGACCCCATAAAAACATTCGAATATGAATATATGTGATAAGTAATTTTTATTTCCAGCACGGAATCTAAAATAACCAAATTTATCAAGATTACCGACTGGGTTTTTTGATTTACAGTGTCTGATTACACCATCTCGGGATGCTTCATAATTTTTAATGATTGGATGCGCCACAAATTCGTTTTGTTCCATTTATATAATAATATTATTTGTTTAAATCATTGTTTTGAAATCTGGCCAGATAATCTTCTACGGTTTTTATAGGAGATTTACCTGACAATGTCAAAGTATTATTTTTTTTGGTCATAATATCGTTTTAATTCCCTGTATTTTTTTCCGCCACATTTTAAACACAATTGAGTTTTTCCTCTTACTCCAATACCGCATTTATTGCACGGTATTGGGCCTGTACTTCCATTTTTGATACTTTGCGCATGATTTCCGCAGTATTTGTTCACGCACGATTTATTACAAGAAATAGTATGTCCGATTTTAAGCCAAGCACATTTGTTCTTTGTTTCAATCATTATATATATATACTAAAATTTAATTTAAATACTTGTCTTAATTATATGAACGAATTATCGGCAATAAAACCACATAGAGCAAGATTTGATCTTGACAGACTATCAGAATATAAATTTAGTGCTTTAATGCAAGATATAGCTTTAACGAATGACGATATAACAGAGCGTATCCGTGAAGCAAAGAAGGAGTTTCGTAATGATGGTGCTGCTCATGTCTGGTCAACATTCAGAATCGGAAATATTGTCGATACTATAATGAATGACAAACGAGGAAGAATAATTATTAATCACCTTGATGATCAAAAATATTTTATTTTAATAAAATTTATTGTAAATACAGAAGAAGATACTTGGATTATTCGTGACAAGCGTGATCCAGTCCGCATACAGTCGGGAAATAATATTGTTCTTTTGAGTAATAAATCAAAACCCGGAATATTGACCGGTATTGACAAACCGTATTATGAACGGAGATACCCTGTGACTGCGGTTGTATATGCAATATATCCGCTGAATAATAAACCTGACGTTGGGGATCTCAAACCGAGGAGACTATCAGAATTAAGAATAAACTGTGTGGCTGAACGGGTAACAGAACATTTCACAAACGCGATACGTGGTAATGGGTTAACAGATTTACGACGTAAAAAAAATAAATACGTGGGCAGAATCAGTTAAAGATACCGGAGCATCTATTAAAGATGTTGCTGAGCTAGAGAAGAAATTAAGATTTCCAACAGCAGTACTAACTAACACTAACCGGAGAAATTTTGTACAAACCGAAATATATAAAAAATGGTAATCCTATAACAATCATCGATCATAATGCACATGCATGGACTATGGCAGTAACAATATTTCCACGAGACAGAACGGTTAAATTTTATAATGGTCATATATTTGATTTTATCAAAAATATCAGTAAAAGTGATCCTGTGTCTGTTTGGTTGTTTCAAAGTTCAGAATATGATTATTACAATCAGTTTGTACGGCCTAATGGTGATATTTATCGTACAGAATCTCTACACGAGGAAATGAAAAAACTAGCATTAAAATACACTTCAGACGATATCAAGGTTGGAGAATTATTAAATAATTGTTTTACTGTTCCATCTGTTGCGGCTCACTTTGCTCAGGAGAAAAATTTATGGAAACCAACACGATCGGAATTTCTTGAAGATATCCATAAAAGCTGCGTAGAATATGGACACGGAGGATTGTGGAATACTAAATATAAGTATAATGACGTTATCTCCGTTGATATGGTAGCGAGTTATCCTGGAAGTTTTCTTGGATACAGAGAATGTTCTAGATACTTTAAGAGATTCGGACATCCATCACACGAGATGGCCAGAGTTGCAATAAACGGACCCTTACCAGATTTTGACTTAACCGGATTCGCATATATAGAATCATTCGAGTTTACAGAAGATCTCCATCTGATAACGTATGCTTGGTTTGGAAGACATTTTTCAGAAAAATGTTGGGTTCCAATAGTACTATTACGGTATATGATTGATGCTGGAATTTTAACATTATTGAAGGTGAGTGAAGCAATCATATCGTATCGGTCACAGAAGCAAGTTTGGTTACCAAAACCGGATAGATTTAATATTGATGATGCCAGGAAAGAATTTCCTGATCTCAATGAAGATGACATTATTAAAATTACTAATAATATACATAAATGCAGAGCCGATCACGATGAGAAACTTGCAAAAGATCTTGGTAGAAAGATAATCGGTAAATTTACTCAAGGAGGATCGTATGATCATAAATGACACTGTACAAGATTAATTATGGACGATTTTATAATCGCTGATACAACGGAAAAAAAAACACATTTATAAATCGAAGTAATGCTTATTTATCAGACGGAACCAAACAAGGTACAATTGTGAGCAATGTTGATGGTGACTCACCGCAATTTACTCATTTAAGATCATCGATGTTAGCCCATGTTTCAATAAATCTACTGTCTATGATAAATAGATTTCCTCGTGATGCTGTCAGAGTTGTTACGGATTCGTTTTATATAAATAAAAAAAAATATACAGATTTGTTAAAACCGCTACTTGGTAATGGTGAATGGGGATCATGGAGAATAAAACAAGAAAATATATTTAGTTATTCTGAATCTGCCAACGTTGAAATTAAGGAAATATAATACAAAAATAATAATCAAGCATCAAAGTCATCAGCACCATCTGTATATGATCCTGTGGCTAGACATAAGACTGTTTACCTTAACGGATGCGGTGGTTCAGGTAAAACAACACGTGCGATTAAATTATTCATGAATAATAATTCAGATATAATTGTTTTAACACCTACACATAAACTCGCCAGGGAAATAAAGGAACGAGGAGTAAAATCATGTACTTATCATAGTTTCTTTAGATGGTGTGGAGATGTATGGACTCCTGAGCGAATGGGCGAGAAATATATACCTAAGTATATTATATGGGACGAGGTAGACACAGTACCGTTAGAAATATTAAAAATATTTTTTGATTGGTTATTAACAAAGAATACTGCTGTAATTATGTGTGGCGATCATGGTCAACCACCACCCTTTGTTGGTCAGTCTCCACATGAATGGCTGAAGAATAATGTAGATTATTATGAAGAAATAAATGATGACCATAGAGCTATTGATGAACCGCTGAAGGAGTTTAAAAGGTTAATCAGACTACAGCCAGATAAAATACAATGTGAAATAATGCGAGGAGTAATTCCAGAAACCACAATGAATAATTTTCTAAATTTATGGAATCCTACTGATTTGATAGTAGCAAGTAGAAAAATAGTCCGTGACGAATTACAAAAAAAAATTATTTCTATTACATAAAGAAAAGTTTCCAAATATACCTGTACCATTATGTTATCGTCCATCAGATACTCGACGACAGAATATTGATGTTGAAATTCCTGGTGGTGGAATACAAAATCTTGTCTTGAATGATATTATTTTAGTCGATATTAATGTTGTTGAGAATGCGCTGAGTATGAATAAATCACCATGGACGTTAGGATACGCTATAACGATTCACTCGTCACAAGGATTAACTATTTCTGATACAAATATCTGGATCGTCGATGATCGGATCGAATGGTCAAATTTAGTCTATCTCGCAGTTTCTCGAGTCAGAAGAATATCTCAACTACATAGGGTTATTATGAATTTTACATGAAATAATAATGAAACTGTTAGTAATGACATAATAAGAAAAAAACTATCTGGTTATAAGCAATGTGACAAAAAAAATAATCGTGACTTTGATATTGATACTGAATTTATTATAAAACTAAAACAACAACAGAATAATAATTGTGCAAGCTGTAACTGTAATATGTTATGGCAGTATTCGAATAATAATTCAAGACAATTTACCGTAGACAGAATTAATAGTGATATTGGTCATACACGTGATAATGTGATGCTGACATGTCTTGAATGTAATCGACGTAGAGGTGCTAGTTTACATAAGTGAAGGTGGTGGTAATTGTGTGTCTTTAGGAATTACTTGTAATTGTTCACGTACAAATCCATGTTGAGGAGCTGTAGAATCTAGTCTGTAGATTGGAGGTCTACCAGTGGATCTAACCACGCTAGAAATTGTATGTGTAGTCACACTCCAGATAGGATCGGTTGCTCTTTTTTTACCACCTTCATGTTCACCAGGTTCATATAAATATCTTACAGTTACATTACCTAATACCGGTTGAGAGAAAGATTCACGTCGTTGTCCGTAGCCATCGCTACGGGGTATATATTTTTTTGTGATCGCATTAGAAGGTTTCATGGAAGTTGTACGAGTAATTTCGTTATTTAATGCAGCTATCACACTTGGTAATCTTGCAACCCATTCACGAGATCTCTCACCGGATTTAAAGTCAGTAGATATTTCCCTTGCATATTGATATCCAAATAACCGCTCAGCAAGTGTTCGATTAAATCGTTCAACGATTGCCTGATCACGATGAATTTCAGTATGTCCTCGTCTGATTTTAACATTATGTTTTTTCATCAACGATAATACCGCACCGAGAAATTCTATTCCAGGATCAACCTATAATAATTGTGGCCATCGTAGACCACCACGTTGATAAATTCGTTCAAACGCAGATGCAACTTCAGATGCTGTCTTTGTTGATAATGGTTCCGCTTCTTTATATCTGCTTGCAACGTCAACGACAGTTAATGCGTATTTGTATGTGCGTGATTGACGTCTACCAATTTTAATGGTGTCATGTGGTAAAAATAAAATATCTGCTTGATGAACTTCATTAGGGGTGCTGACATCAAAATGTGCGTACTGAATTTTTTTAGGTGGTGGTAGATAAATCTGCCATATTGCCTGTCATGCTAACTACGCTGCAGCAACAGAACGTGAGACTTTTGCTGTTTAGTTTAGTAATCGCTGCTCTGCCCCTCCAATATCCTCTTGGGTTATAATAAATGGATTCCATTATAATAGTTATATCATTAATTACCAGCACCTAACATTATTTTACCTTTCATGGCAGTTTTTACTAGAAAACTAGCGAGTTTTTCTCTAACAGATTTATTGAGTATAGAATTTAATCCTTGAATCAATTTTACATCTGCAAGATGTCGTTGTTGTAAATCTTTACTTTTATACGCAACGTCATGAACATGGCACGCTTGATCAATCTTATTTATTGGATACTCTCCTGGGCTTGGTTGATCTTGATCATCAAGTCGGATATCAAGTCGAGTTCCAGGACCACAATAATTATATCCAGGAAGATGTCTCTCACCGGGGTATTTAGCCCATGGAGTTCTCGTAATTTCCCTCATGAAGCAGCAATATCTCCACCGCTCTTCGTCAATGAAATAAATTTATATTTTTTTTGTACCACATTCTACACATTTGCCTGTAATTGCACGTCTTTTATTTTTTGTTGTTATTGTTGTTAATCCAGTGGTATGGGTAGGTGCCCTACATCGAACACAATATAAATTCATATTATTTACTATATGGATATAATTGACTTTTCTGCGACACGAAAACAGGAACCAGTAAAGCACCATCCAGCGCTACCGAATTCTATCAGAATGATTATAATAGGCCCATCTGGATCTGGTAAGACACAATTATTACTTAATCTAATAATGAGATGGCTGAAGTGGGATAAACTATATTTGGTAGCACCATCTGTAGATGATCAACGATGTTACGAAGTACTTAAAGATTTTAATGAAAATGCAAAATTGCTGAATGAAGACGACAATGATGTTGTTGATTTTATTACCGATATTGATGAAGCCCCATCTGTAGATGACCTAGATGGATTTATTAATAACCTCGTAGTATACGATGACGTTATGCTGGACAAACAATCAAATCCAGCTCGGATATTTTCTCGAGGTAGACATAAAAATACTGACGTGATTTATGTTATTCAGAGATATTCACAAATTCCAAAAGTGATCAGAGATAACTGTAATATTTTAGTTGTGTTTAATGGAGTAGATAATTATACCTTACAAAATATTTATTATACTTGGTGTTCAGGGGATATGGACATGATCAAGTTTAAAAACTTCTTTTCAAAAGCACAAGCTGTTCCATTCGGATTTATTACAATACATTTACATGACCCAAGATCTAGATATCGCATAGGTCTGGATAAAATCTTTGGTTAATTACAGCAGCAGGCAGGGTGAACGACAAAAACTGAGTGACCCAGCGAGTAAACTTAACACACTATAAAAATAAAAACAAAAAGTCAAAAATAAAATAACAAAAATGAGCTAACCCAAACGATTTATTGTCTGTTCTCAACCGTATGGAAATATACTCGGTTAGAGGCTTTGGTTTAGAGTTATTGACATTGTTTTTTCAGCCCCTGTAGGAACAGTTATTTTTGTTAACGGACCCTCGGAAAAAGTTGTAGGGTTCACCCTGCCTGGTGCTGTCCTGCTTTAAATGTTCCTCACTGCCACAAATCCAGCACTTTCTCGAATTCTGCTGATTGAAGGGTCCTTCAATGCACTTTCTCTTTAACAAATCCAGTTCTACCTTAATTTCTCTGATTTCACTGAATAATTCTTTGATGCATGCCTGGATGTCCACTATGCCGGATGCTGAACATTCTACATCATCAACACCAATATATCGAACTTGAGTTGTCGTGTGAAGATCCCGTTGTTTATCTGCGCTTTGAATAGCCTCCAATTCAACTGCTAACTTATGACTTTTTCTAAGGTTATAGGATAGCTTTTTTGAATACGAAGCCTCCTGTCTCAGTCTGTCAACGCATCAATTAAATGATCCCGGCTCAAAATTTCTATAAGTTCGGTTGGAGCCTTCGGGTAAGCTCTCCTGCTTAAGCGTTTTACAACCTGAGCTAGTTCTGGAAAAGATTGATCTCGGCTCCATGTGAGATTTTTAAGTTGTACCTTGAACAATTCTGTTTGATTCTCTGAGCCAAAACGCGTTTGACACTAGGGTCACTGTCCTTAGCCAGACGGTTTCGTTATAATTAACAGCTCTAATTGTTTCAACCAGCCCTATAGGGAAAACATAACTATTCCTATCATTATAGCATCCCACTCCCCATGTATCTAATTTCATCGCAATATATCTATGACAAGCAATATTGTGATGATATATATAAAGGGTTCTGTACTTGATTTATTATCTATGCAGGAGAAAAACACATCGATGGCTCGAAATATTACGAGGAATCTGTAGTAGAGGTTTCAGCTATACTTATGAAAATTAACAAGTTTTGACTCGCAATACGGAACAAAATGCTGGCGGCGTTACAAAATAGTTTGCGGCAGAGGTCATCCTATACCGATTGCGTCCCGTTGAAGCGCAGCGGAACCGTTTAAATATTATGTGTTATACATATTTTTTTTCTATTGGGATTCTATATGTGATTAGACAAGGGACGTAGAATCTAGTTAGCATGCTCAATTACTAATGTACATAACAAATGGGCTAACGAAGTTACACAAGACTGCAGCACTTTCATAATTTTTTTTATATTTATTCTGTATCGGAGTGCAACAAGTTCAAAGTCGAATATGGATATATTTTTTTCAAACTGATTTTGAATTATTAGTACTTACAAAATTCATACATAATTTTCTCTATCAAATTATGTTGCACAGTGTGGTAATTATTTAATGTCACTGAAGATGGAGTTAGCATTATCACCACCATCATGGATAATTAACAGAGATGCTGCCAGGACGCGTGAATGCAGTAATCATGCAAAATGTGTATGGATTTGCACTCATGGGGAGAAATGATACATGATAACTTCTGCAGATTAGTTTAATGTTGTGGATATACAAATGTACTCTGTGCAGCATTCAATTTGTATTTAACTATTAATCCTCAAAGTGCTTGTCATGACTCAACTTAGGCTGACGGCAGAGGTATCATAGAACTTGTCATGACATCAGTTTCTTTTCAGGTAAACAACTGTTTACACATCGGGGGTTTTGACTAGACATGAATGGTTGTTAAACTAAATTTGATTGCACGCTAGGCCCTGGAAAAACGTTTTGTCATTGTTTGAACCTTGCATAAAGGAAGTATAGCAAATTCCTATTTAAACCTAGAACACCAAACTGGTTCATCCTCAGATGGTGATTTTGTTTTGTAAATACTGGCTGATAATAGTGATGATGACGCTGGTTTTACGTGAAGAACTATATTAGCATATTGGGGATGGGAAAATGTTAATGATGATACCTAAGAGCAATTTTGAATCTGAAAGTGATGTTGAATTTGAGTCCCGTGTACATTCTGGATGAAAAACAAAACAAAACAGATGGCATTCAGGTCAACCATTCTTTCAGCACTATTTTAAACAACTTTAGAAAATGCAGAATATCAAGCCTAAATAAAAAAACACATACGATTTAAAAGTTGAGTGCAATTTTCATTTCTTTTCTCAAACAATTCAGCAATGAGGGATCTTGTGCATCAAAACTGTATAGCGCTATTAAGGCTGAAGATAAATTGAATAAATAGTCATCTAAAATGAAATTAAAAGTTGTGATATTTATTTGATCAAAATATCTCGGTCTTAAAAAGACACTATAGTATTGATGAACTTTAAACACTAATATAACATTATGGAACAGAATTTGTGTTAGTGAAAAATCTTATTTTGGAGCGGAAGTATCCAAAAGACGCTACCTATGAGCCGTGGACAATTGTACAGAACTAAAAGAGTGAACACTTTCAAGCTGGCTGAGCTAACTATGCCCATTCAGACAGCAACCATTGAAATAGGAGTCTCAGAATATAACAATATCCTACACAAGTAAGGCACATATTAAGCTCAGAAACAATCAACAGATTAACACTTATATGACCTGAGATGACATTGGTAAAAAATGTTGATTTCAATGGAGCTGTAAGAGAGTTGATAAGGAATAAAAAGGACAAACATTGAAGTGTTAGGTAAATATTGAATTATGTGTTTCCTTCACCACTTCCTTTATTCAACTTCCCCTTTATTTTTATGATGGGGAGGGGGTGTTGCATTTAAATACAGTCCTGGCATCATCTCTGAATTAACCAGATAATAGTTTTAGAGATTCAAGAAAGATTAAAATATAAAGAGTCATTTAGGGAAATTTAAGAAATTGTATTGACTAATGATATTGTGTATCATCTGCATAGATGTTATATAGCCACTGAAAGGTCCAAAATAATATCAAATTAAACAAATGAAATGATATGTATTGATATGCAGAAGTAAAATTGTATTGTGCAGTGCAACAGTACAATATCTGTGTTCATAGAGTGTATTTTCGTACGTTCTGTTATCAGTGGTTATTAGTCACAGTCAGTAATATGGGCTAGTTCATTTACGTTAACTTTATCCATATGAGGCAAGACAGTCAGTAATTTTGGATTAGGTATCTTTACATTAACGTTATTCATATTGTCATAAGCTATAAGGCAATCGATAATTTAGGACAAAGTCACTTTACATTAGCAAATATTTCCAAATCAAGCGGGCCAGGCATTGAATCAATGAAAAACTATAAATTATATATACCATTCAGTTTGTAGCTATGTCACTGCTTTATATTTTCAGCTTTAAGGCTTGCACTGTCTCTTAATCTTCTGATTAACAGTGTTCTCAGATGCAATATACTCTGTATCCATACAGTTTATCATAAATGACAACGTTTCATAGAGTTCCCTGGCCTGTATTCACCAGATGTTGTGTTTTTGGAACGAGGGGCAAGTCACACTTGTAATGAGTATATAAATTTGTTTTTATTTTCAGGAAGCCCCTATTAATTGGCCCCACCACCAGCCTATAATGAGCTTAAATGAGAGGGATGGATAATATATGCCAGGATGTTGGTGCTTTGATTGCTGGGATGTTTGGAAGTTATAAATACATAAAGTGCAAATATTTTATTTGGACTATTTCACTTTTTCATCACAAATTCCGAGTATTGCATTGATTAATTAACATGGTATATACTGATGCTAATATTTACTTATATTTACTAGATATTTGTGCTTGTAAGCCATTGTTTTACTATCATATTGCTATTTATGACCATATTTCCTTGTGTATTTATAAATTCATAAATATCTAGCTTTGAATTTAATATTCAATTGCAAACTTTTGTTAGTGAAATCATAGTTCATACACTTCACTAGACAAACTGACATGGCTGAGAAGAATAATTATAATCCCAGTTAGTATAGAGATGCAATCTTATCGAAAATTTGTGAAATTAACGAAATTACAGAAATGCCCAATTTTTGGAGGATACAATTTTGAACAGGAGATTTCAATGTGGACACAGAGATGAGGAAAGTACTTAAGCACCAGTATCATCGACTGGTGCATAAAATGTAGTTTTTCAGTGTGAAAATCATTGTCGTCATGTAGAAACCAGCTTACATGATTATAAATAGGTTAAAATGACACCAAATAAAAGGAGTGAAAATAAGATACAGAAAATTCGTGTGAGAAACAAATGTATATGGTTACTCTTTTAGCACAATATAATGAAATAATTAATGGTCCTGGAATTGGAGAAATTATTAATACACCATGTATATTCATTGGACCATAATTGTTATTCGGTACATATAAACATGTACATGTGTATTTAGTATGGTGTAATGTGATTGTACAGAATTTTCTTTACAAAATTTGCCATCCATTACATATAGAAAGCCTTGATTCCAATATGTTGATTCTAGAATTCTTCATAATCATGGTTATGGCTTGGCGTTTATTTAGTTTGGCTGTGTGAATACTTTTATTTGAACTAATGTATATTAGCAAAAGCTCGTGGTTTATTTGTTTATTTAGGTATCCAGGTCTTGTCCATGCATCTGTCCATCAGAGTATTGTTTCTGCCTTGTACATTTAAACCCACGTGTATGTAATGAAGTAATCTACTTAATGCATAAGCATTTCAATGGGTGTTACATTCCATATTTGGGATCAGATTTTAAAGATGAAGCTGATGGGGCAATATTTTACTTTCTATTACATGTTATTGTCTGCGCTTTAGCTTTGAAGTCATCTGAAAGTCAGGAATGAAACTTGGTATATTTAATTCATTGTGATTAGAAGGTGTGTCATGTACCACATTGAGGATCCTATCTTCATGATATAGCTCACAGCTCAGTACTTTATTTTTCCTATTACACTCTCCCATCTGCCTTTTAACTTTTGAACCATTAAAGAATCATTGAGAAAACTATTCATACTCATCCATAATCACTAGAAAGGGTGTTATGTACTACATTAGAATTCCTGTAGTGTAGGTCCATTACGCTTTCCTTTTGGCCTTGAATCGTTAGAGCCATTTGAGGTAAAGGTGTGTAGTACCACACTGGGGTTTAAGTCAAGACGACAGCTTACTCTTTTGAGTTCTATTACACTTTCCTTTTACCGTCGCATCTTTAGAGTCACTCGATATTAAGGTATGTAAATTTATTTATATCTCATTGGAATGCATATGAAGTGATACATTGGGGTCTACCCTGAAGGTCAGGGTTGAAACTAATATTTGATGTTTTCCATCTTATGTTCACCTACTCTATAATTTTAGTGCCCTTTGTAAATAGGGATTAAAACTTTGTATACTCATGTATAACAGTTTTAGAACATGTGTTGTGAACCATCTTGGGGTCCCTAGATTCATTGTCATGGCTTGTTATCTTAAGTTTTCCATCATACTTTCATTTCCACTCTGTACATTATGAGCTCTTTGAGGTGGAGAAATGCAACTTGGCATACATATTTTATATCATTAGCAGATGTGTTGCATAGTACATTGAGGTATTCAAGGTCATTGTCATGGTGTTATATGTTGAATTTCTTCATAATACTTTCCTTTCCACTCATTAATTCTAAAGCTCTATGAAATGAAGGTATAAAACTTGTTATAACTACATATCTTTACTAAGAGGTGTCACGTTCCAAATGGGTGATGGGGGCCATGCTATAGATCAAAGTCACACGCCAGTATTTGAGGTCTTTTTAACTTAAGAACAGTTTAAGATAAATTGATATAGTTTGGTACATGTGTAAATTGCTGCTAGAAGATGTGTTGCTTTACACTTTTAGAGTCATGTCTCCGAAGGAAAGGTCACATGTCAATATTTTACGGTTTATCTTCAAGGTCAAGGTTACCCTTTTTCTGCATTTTTCTTTTAATGCTCTTTGAGCTAGGGAAATGGAACATGGTTATTTTCTACATTTGCCCAGTACCATTACAGCTCTGAACGGTCATTGATTTAAGTTTTGGTGAACTTTTGTTATGATGTTACTATTATGGAAATTGTACTTTATATTAGTCACTTTATAGGGTGCTTGCACGAAAAATGATTGTCCAAAGTAACTTTATTCTTTTGAATTGCTGAGCTCAAACATCAACATGGGTACAATTTTTCCAACTCACCATTTTTTAAAATTATTTTGCATGTGTCAAAACGTTCTCAGTTTAAAGTGGGAGATAATTCATTTGGAGTAAATTTTAACAGGTTCAATGTTAGTAAAAATCGTTTATTTATACTTGTTGCATACTGGGGTATTGCTCATTGGGATAATCAAAAATGGGAATGGAAGCTGAGAGTGACTTGTCAAAATGGGTCATCATTTGAGATGGTTTGTTGTTATTCATTATGCAGTGGAGAGGGCAACATCGGCAAGCTTTTCGAACTGCTGTGCCAGGCCCACGTAAGAGCAGAGTGTCATATTCATTCCCTTATGTTAAGTTAAAATAATAGTCTGGGGAATATAAGTCTGTGGAGTGAATAGGAAATTTCAGCGCGGTATTCATAGTTTTTACAAACAATTATTTTTTTAGCTCATACAATACAAAACTACAACTCGTACCATGTGTCTTTTCGAAGAGTCTGACTTGCCATCATTGGCATTCGTGTCATAGGTTGCCAACACCTGTAATAGAGAGTGGCTTAAGAAAGTGGGTTGTCGATTAACAGGGTTTGCTATGTTGAGTATGCAGTGTGTACAGAAATATAATTTAACTCATGACTAAAACTTGTCAGCAATGTTTTTAGGTAACACATCGAAGAAGTTCGTGTTACATGGCTAACTCTCACCCCTCCCATCAATAACTTTGAACTTTTTATAAAGTTTTATGACACACTCATTAAATGAGGCCTTCTTTTTTTCATTTTCAGTTAATCAGTGGTAGTTCTTTTATTAAGTTCAACAATTTCCATCGTTACCATAGCACCTACTTTGTTATTTTTACAGGTATCAAAATCAAATTTTTTAATTTATTGTCAGATTTGCTTTTTGATACCAGCAGCCTTAAACACGGTTAATTACCAAGATATTACATTGTTTATGGTCACAGAGTTTCAGAGTCCGTGAATGGGTGGAATGGATTCAGCATTTTATTATATCCGAATGCTCGATGTTTTGTTGTTGTAGTGAACAGCTGTTTATGTATAGGCACATCATAGCAACAGAGATGAAGAGGAAACAATGATAGCTTTTAGTTTATGACGATTAATTTTTACTGTTCATTGTTTTTTTGTGTTTTTGTTTGTTTTTTGCTGACATGCATGAATACGTTCATGGGAAGATGAAATATATCTTTATACTGTATAGTCGTTTATAACTAAAATCCAATTGCAAACTGCATATAACCAGATCTGCTTTCATATCATGTGCTGCAGACCCATGTCTATGCATTTTGATAGGAATAATCAATAGAACAAACACCATTGATACAAATACGCTGGTGCATGATGTGAGGGCTCATTAAGGTCTGTGTTGTTTGCAGTGGACCTGACTTGTTGGACAGATTATATAGTGGATTTGTTACTATTGAAGATTTTGATTAACTCTTTCACCACGAGTACAACAATGAGTTAATAATGCAAAGATTTTAGTGTAATGTGATAAACAGAATCTCAGTCTTTCAGTTCATTTGATATTCAATTTATAAAACTGATTGAACAATTATGTATAACATGCTGTGTATCGATTGTGGCATTTATTGTTTTTCAACTCACTTCATAAATTGTATGATTCTCTATATTGTGCACAGTGATGATTTTTTAGGTTGATTGTACATCAAAACAGGTTACAGGATTTTAAACTTCTGTAGCCCTGACTGCGTCCAAATTTCGCTGACTTTGTAAAAAATATGTCAGTGAGTCTCTTCCTACCTCTGTTGCATAACATGTCGATTAATTTTAACTGATATAACATAACCACCATAACAGAGTATTATTTCTTATATATCCGTCAAAATTTTCTAATATTTTGCTGTGAAATCTATTGTTTAATTATGACTTGGAACACTAAACTTGCCTCCAGTGTTTGTACTGTATTATTCAGTGGTAATAAAACTATTATCTTAGCTAGATTTGAGTGTCACTGACAAAGTGATTTATATATGTTATTCAAATTGTTCATGTAATTTAAACTAACACTTAGTATTTTCATGCATTTTTGTATTTCGTATGTAATAACAGTTACTAAGAATATATGATTGTTTTCTAAAAACAAAGTTAGTTCTTAACACGTCTCTGACCTTACTTTCTTGACTGTAGATATTAGGCCTTGTATAAGCATTCATTATGCATCTTAGCAGCCACAATCAATTGTAGAATCGTGTATGATTTTTATTTGTTCATATCTGTATAATCGTTCCACCACTTTTTAAATATAAGTGTTTCTTTAGCACTATAACAAACTCAAACCTGTGGATAAAATTGCTCTTTTTTGTATACATTTTATATTGAGCTGAGATGTTGTCATACCTATATGTACGTTCATCCAACCATCCGTCCATCCATAAAAATACATACATATACACATGTATACATACATACATACATACATACATACACACACGAGTGCATTCATGTTTACATAATAAACACACACACACAAACATACATACATATTTTATCATGGTCAAAATTAGATGATCTGACTAGAATTTCATTAAATTATGGCAGTTTGTAAACGTTTCTCCATTTAGAATTTTGTGGATTAGAATTTTTCATGTCTATAGTGGGTACATACATATTTTTCAAACACATACATATTTAGTTTTGTGCCCACTGAACGAGTTCTTATCATTAATTGACAACTAAGTTGTATCTGAAATGACTAAACAATGTGTAGAATTTTTAAAGTGTCTTTAGCTATTTTGTACACACTATTTTATATTGAATGTGATTTTTAAAATAATTTTAAAATTTCTTTGTTGTATATTTTTCAATGATACTATTAACGGTGTTATTGAAATGATTACTTTGTGTTAGCTTTGCATTTTTTAATTTGCTTCTTAATGCCTTTTATTCTTGTTATGACTTTAACACCTCCTTTCTTCATCGGTTTATGTTGCCTTTCATTCTTATAACGTTTACACTTCCTTTCTTGATAGCAGCTTCATTGCTGCAGAATGACATTTAGACAAGTTATGACACTCACAGCTCATGTCTTGGCAGTAACTTAATTCTGCAATTTCAGATTATATACATGTAGTTAAGTTCACGTTTTACATCTTCTCAAAGGCGCAAAGCAAGCAACCATTCCATTTCTTCGAGTATCTTGGTATGTATCTGACAACTTATTCAGGGTAAAATTCTGTTCTTGGTTGCATTATCTCTCTCAGTATGTCTCCTGAAGTTGAAGTCAAACATCAGTTGCTCAAGATACTTTGCCAATATTGCGATATTTGCCAGACATTCTGGTGGCAGAAAGGTAGGAAAATATTTATAGTATTAGAATGGTACACCTTGAAATAGATTTCATCTCGAGAAAAAAGGTTAAACAATCTGTAAAAGTTTAGAAGATCTAAAACATTTTCAAATATAAAACAAAATATCTTTCACAAGCATTCATTTTGTTTTGACTGCATTTTGATTCTTAGGATCAGCATACCGAATTGCTGAAATTGCAGTGATGGAGCATGAAGCAGTGAGAAAGGAGGCCAGCAGTATCATGCCGTATACAAAAATTAAAAAGAGGGAGGACACAAATGTGTATGTATAATCTTTACTGGATATAATCACAAACGGAAACATAATTCAGCAACAGATACAATCTTTACTGGATATAATCACAAACGGAAACATAATTCAGTGACAGATACATTACTGGATATAATCATAAACGGAAACAATTCTGCGACAGATACAATCTTTACTGGATATAATCACAAAAAGAAACATAATTCTGTGACATATACAATGTACACTGGATATAGTCACAAACGGAAATATAATTCTGTGACAGATACAATCTTTACTGGATGTAATCAAACGTGGAAACATAATTCACTGACAGACACATTACTAGAAGGTTATTGAAAAACCTTATCACAGAAAAAATTACTAGACATAACAATAATGCTAATAAAGGCACTAATAATTTGTTGTCCTCTGACACCAATTTAAAATCTGAGGTTACATCTTCAACAGTAGAGTTAGATTTTGCTCCTTTATTCAAAGTTTCTGCACATTATTCTTCAGTTTGTACCCAGGGATACCTCTAGACAACGAGCAAGGTTATTGGAAGAGAAAAAAAGCAAACATATTTTCTACGCAGCTGTTCAGTGTCTTAGAAGTTTGTTTAGAGGAAGTATGAGAAATTATTAGAAAATGTCGTAATTTAATACTTACCATCTGTTGTGTCAAGAATGAAAAGGAAAAAAAATAGAAATCAATAAAACGGCATCATTGATTAGTATCAGCATAAATAGGAACAATTTGAAGCAGTGTAT